>LPNX010794155.1:104667-197088 GCA_001517045.1 Pseudotsuga menziesii | reverse complement strand
TTACTATATGAAATTCAAACATTTCATCAAAACAAAACACAATTTTATTCGATGAAATAATGGTTTTTAAAGGCTGTTGGGTAGGGGCACAACAGTACCAAACTATTTACTTCTTTGAATTTCCCTTATTGTCTCATCTACGCCACAGGACTCTACTCAATATGTCATTTTATTTGGTTAAAACCCTACATTACATGGCGGGGTTTGTAAGAACATCCCGACACCCACTTACTTCTCTTACCAACAATGGCCTAGTTAAACTACTCATCTTAAGGGCCTTGGCACAACATAACCGAACCTAGGCATAGTTTGTTGCCCAGCCTGGGATAATTCGGGAACCTGCATAGTTGGGTGGTGTTGAAATAGAGGAGGAAGGTAGGGAACCTGCACAATTGGGGGGTATTGAAGTAGAGGAGGAGGACTATAGTTCCTCAAATTCAATTGCGGGAGGTATATGAGATAGTGTTAGATCAGAAGCAAAATAATCAAGAGGAAGGATTGGAGAATGTTGCAACATCAGTAAATCCTGCAAAGGAAGTAGTTATTATGGAAGCATTAGCAATAGAAGCTGAAAATGGAGAAGAATTAGATGCTGCAACAGTGGAAGCTACAATAGCAGAAGAAAATGTGGAGATATTTACCATTGAATCCTCCCCTAAGTTTGGGGGAAATTTAATTTAAGAAGAGGTGGTGGTGGTAGAGACAAGGGAAGATGATGGAATGGGAAATATTTCGTCGATATCAGTTGCAAAATTGGAAACCCCGGTATCAGACAGAAGAAGGAAAAGATCAAAAGAGGAAGGACAGTCATCATGGCAGGTAAAGAGAAGGAGATCCAGGTCTATCATGGCGGTAGAAGTGGCACGGGTAAAATGGGCAAATATTGAAGTAGATATTGAGTTTCCCATTCTAACACCCCGAGTAAACACTGCCCCATAAGAACCTGTTGCAGAAGAACCTCAAATTGAGGGACTCTTGTATGAAAATGGTTTGCTGAAAGAAGAGGTGCAAATGCTTCGAAGGGAATTGGAGAATTGGAAGGAATCATGCAAGAAGTAGGTGGAGAAAAGGTTGAATACATTGGTATAGGTTGCAGACCAATTGGAAGGTTCACCTCCTGTTGAGGAAGGCGAAGAACTGGAAAAAGTGGTATGTCTAGAGTGTGGTGAAATTTTTTACTAGTCAGGATATAAATTCACAGTGTGGGCATTTGCTGCACAAAAACATGCACAAGAAATTGAAGTAGAAAAAGAATCACCTTCGGTGGAGCCAAAGGATTTGAATGAACCAGAATTCGACATGATCCCTGACCTGGAATTAGGAGAAGATGAGAAAATCCAATCCCAGCCATCAAGGGATATTGAAGTATTCTTGGATCAATCTCATTCAAGATACATTGAAGTCACTCAAGAGTGACCTCTGCAATTGGAAGAAATTGGAAGACAAGATGTTGTTACACAAGAACAACCACCCTCAAAAATTATGGTTGAGGCTGACATTCAAGTGAAAGAGATTGATCCAGAGGTAGATACAATACTTGACCAGAACCTAGAGGATCTTGAGGAGACTCCATAACAGTCTCAAGACACAGAACTAGTCCATGAAGAATTTTAACACAAAGAGGACGTTGTTACACAAGAACCAACATCCCCAAAATTCACTGTCGAAAATGTAGCGTAGATTGAATTTTGTTGGGATGTGATTCAAAAGAGGGATGTTGTCACACAAGAACCAACATTCCCCAAAAAATTTGTTGAAGAAGCCACACAGATAGAGGTTGCTACACAGATAGAGGTTACTACAAGAATTGACATTCCCAATTATATTTGTTGAAGTAACTACATAGACAAAGGTTGTTGCAACACTGTTGGAAGAGGAAGTTGCTACACTCCAAGTTCAAAGTGAGAAGGATGAAACATATGGTGACAAGGTAAGAATACAAATTCCTCAAGAAATTGTTTTAGATTCTGATGATTTAAAGGATGCAGAACTCTCACTATTGAAGGTAGAAGTGAAGAAGTGGAAAGATCATGTTGATCGATGTTAGGAAGGAATGGTTCCCATTTTTTAGTACAAAAGAACTATCAGGGAATTAAGGGAAAAATGGGCAGATGAGTTAATTTTCCAAATGTTTCAATGGGAGGAGGTGCAAAAAGAATTGAAGGAGTTGAATAAATTCAAATCCATGAAGAAGGAAAAATACCATATGTACGCTCTCTCTCGAGAGCTGATGAGCTTTAGAGCTCCATATCCCTCCTATCCAGTGTTCTTATATACGAAAATGACCCTGTTCAAATTGAAATCTCTATAGGAGGGAAGACCTCATCAGTTGACACCCTATGCCAAGTTCTTGGAGATGTTTATGGAGAGCAGTTTCAATGAAAATAACCTGATGTGTGAACTTTATTTGTATGAGATGTATTTCCCCATGGAAATCCTCTCTAACTCCTTACTTAGGAGATGTTCAATTGAGATCCTTTGCCTCTTTGTTAATAAACACGTGCAATGGGAAAATGCTTTTCAGACAATTTCTTAGAATGAGTCCAACTCCAATTTGTGGGTTAGGAGTGAACCTAAATCTCCTCAGTTTCTTCTCACACTCCATGGAAGGAGGCTTGTATCTCCTATGAAGAGTCAACAATTGAGGGAACTGCAAGAAAAATTTATCTCCCCCTGTGTTTATCAAATCTCTAAACAATAAAATCTTTCCCTCGAAGGCAGTATGAATAGGTGGTAGACTTCTTCTTCAAATTTAAATAAAAGGGACCCTTATTGTTTCAAAAAATTTAAACAGACTCTCCCTAGGGTGGAAGGATATGTTGACTGCATGAAGAAGCATGGATTTCACTGGCTGGGACTCAAATATAAGTTTCCACTCATATGGTGGCCAGCAAGGCCATACAAGGATGATTTTACATTGGCCAAGGCAGAGGAGAAGCAATGCTAGAAATACTGGGTTGTCTGTAAGGGATATATGAATGGGGGAGAACTACCCAAAAGCTCCTACAATTTTTCCTCTCTCTATGAACGAGGTCCAGGTTTAGAATCAGATTAGTGGAAGTTGTTGCATGAGGAAATGCAACTGGATAGTTGGGGGGAGATTTTGGGTCCCGTAATGGCACCTTTTTTACCACACCCCACAGTGGATTCACTTTATTGAGAAATACCTTATCATGTTCATTCATAAAGGGGGGTTTTAAATTGTGAAAAATAAGGTCAATATATTGAAGGTATTGGGGGGTGTGGAATAGGGTTGCAATATTTATAGGTATTGGGGGTATAATTTAATGTACCAATTCTGGTGTGTAGGCTTGAACACTATCTAGTTATGTAATTTAAATTTAAATTTCTGAATTTTGAATTAAACCACTCAAAGCCTCTTCGGAATGGGCAAATCAGGGGTTTTTCTTAGGAAATTTTGCAAGCAAGAGGATTGATCAAGGGAAAGAAACCAAATATATTCAGACATAGAATTTAATCTTCCCTAAAACATTTATATATGGTTCCATTTAGGTTTCAGAATCCACTATGCGGAAACCTACTTCCACGCTTCTGGGCAACTAAACCGTGAAACTAGGAAGAGTAGTTCAGCCTTTTTCAACCAAGGGATTTTGGAAAATTGTAGAGGTATGTTCCATCATTAATTAACATAAAAAATGGGTTTGGATTTTTTCATAATTTCTGCACAAGTTCTGAGGAGTTGTGGAGGAACTTGGGGTTTTTTGGTAGTTTTGGCCTAGTGAAACCCTGCGCAGTGCCAGGATCCCAAAAGGCAGTACAGACCCAACAAAAAATGGTTCTAGAGATATGTATTTGAATTTGGGTCTATGAGTGACCCACAAAAACTTACAGGCCTCATTTTTAGTGAACATAACTCATTTTACAGAAAAAACTGCAAGACTAGTCATTTAAAGCTAACAATCTAGCTAGGGTCTAAAATAAAGCAGTTAATTCATGGAAGATTGATTTATGAACTACATATTAATTATGAAATAGATAAATAACACTTCAATGAACATACAAACTCTCTCCAATCATTCCCACAACCTTTCTTATTTCTTATTGCACTCAGACTCATCAATTTCCCCCCATACAGTGATAAAACTAGCTTTTTCGTGAAACTGAAGACATATTTTTTATGGATTGAGATATTTCGACCTGATAAATATAAATTAAAGATTTATATTCTGCTACACATCAGAAATAATATAATATACTGACCATTACAAATGAGAATCCAAAATGGTGGGCAGGAGGCCTGGAACATGACCAACGAAGGGGATGAGAGCATAGGTGAAGCATGGGCTTCACTGGAGCTCGACCTGAAAGTGATGGAGACTGAAAATATATCTAACAATACTTCAATGGCTGTAATATAGTGCTCCATACCTGCAATAGAATAGAATAGGATGGAAGGAGAAGGGAAGGGAAGGTTGGGGCTCATATCCCAATAGTCTAAGGTACATCACTTAGAGGGAATGCTCAAATAAGCATAACTCAACATAAACAAAAACCAAACTGAAGAAATGGACTCAAATTCTTTTTTAATAGCATTTTGGATGACCTATTTAGAAAGTGGAGGCCAATGGTGACCTGTGAGAGCAAGTCAACCCCATGTGTGCCCTAACCCTAGCCACATAAGCACCCTCCTTGGGTAATTTGGAATGTAGGAACATGTGGAATTGTTTCCATGTCCAACTCATCTGCCACATTTAGAAACTACGCACTCCCTTAGTCAAATGATGTTGCTTTTGTTTTATGACAGCTTTCTGCTTTTCCTGGCTCATAAGGAAATTGTGCTTTCCTTTCCAAAAAAAATCCTTCTTTTGTCCTTACAGCTTTTTTGAGTTCTCTAAGAGGAAAATGCACTCTCCCTTTGCAAAACTTTCCTTCTTTTACCTCAGTCTGCTTTTCTGCTACTTTTAGGCAATTTCTCTTTATTTCCCTAACTTATTTTGTCATGGAGTTTCTTATTTTTCACCAATGCAAGTTGACTAGTCTCCTAATGCACCCTCCTGACATGGTAGCCTTATTTCCACATCATTAATTTGCATAATAAATAAAAAGGATGAAATAAAACTAAATACATGGCTCAAAATAATTATTAGCAAAATTTGTCCTAGGAAGAATAATTAATTGTCAATTTGAGCCCATAGGAAATTTAGCATGGTCAACACTTTTAATGGTCAAATTGAGGGGACATTACATTCCTCCCTTCCCAAATCTACTTTTCCTAGAACAGAAGCGAAGCAGGGTGCTGCAAGATCTACTCACCCTCCAAAGTGGCATCTTCACTGGGAAATCCTTTCCACGGTATCAAGTATTCCTTGATTGTTTTGTTTCTTAATTTCCTTTCTCTTCCCATGAGTACTTTCTTTAGTTCTAAGACCAAATGGCTTTCATCATCCAGACGTGGTAGTTCTTCAGAAACCACTATCTGTTTCCCCACTGCCTTCTTCAGACAAGAAACATGAAAAATATTATGGATATTGTTGTTTGCTGGAAAATCCAACTCATAGGCTACTTCACCAACTTTTCTGCTGATCTTGTAGGGTCCATAAAATATGGGTTGAATTTTTTATGCCCCTTTCTTCTTCAAGGAAGAATGTCTATAAGGTTGCAGCCTTAAATACACTAAGTCTCCCACTTTGAACACTATGTCTATTCTGTGCTCATCTACAAAAATATTTTGTTGGTTCTATGCCACCTGCAGATTGTCTTTGAGTGCCCTTAAAATGTCTTGGTTGTCCTGGACCCAATATTTAGCTTTTTTTGCCTTACAGTATCCAAATATTAAGTCTCCAAAAGTTGGAGCTTCATACCCATATAAGGCCATAAAGGGAGTCATTCTGATAGAAAGATGAAATGTGGTGTTGTAACAGAACTCACCCAAGTGGAGCCAAGTTTCCCAAGCTCCTTGTTGTCCTGTAACATAATTACAGAGGTACCCTTTAAGACATTGGTTCACCCTCTTGGTTTTCCTATCTGTCTGGGGGTGATATCTTGTACTCATGTTCATATTTTTTTCAACTAGACCAAACAATTTCTTCCAAAAAGCACTAGTGAATTTACTATCTCTGCCACTGATTATAATCTTGGGCAGTCCATGCAATCTGAAAATATCCCTAAAGAATAGAGAAGCAACCTCACTAGCTAAAATAGTGGACAATATTGCAAACAAATGTGCATATTTTTTCAATTTGTCAACCACGACAAAATACATCTTTCCCTTGTGACTTTGGTAGCCCCATGATAAATTCAATGGATACACTTTCCCATTTTTTATCTAGAATAGGAAGAGGTTGGAGGAGTCCAGCAGGGTGTGAGTGCTCAACTTTGTTTTGCTGACATGTAGAACATTCCTTCACATACATGAGAACATCATCTTTAATACCTTTCCAAGTAAATCTCTCCCTTACCTTACGGTAAGTCTTCAAAAAACCAGGGTGACCAACCACTGGTGCATCATGTGAAACCCCTAAAATCCTCCTCTTTAGTGCAGATCCTGGCACTAAGAAAATTCTGTTTTTGTAATAGATGAGGTCATCATGAACTTTGTAGTCTTCATTCTGGTTCACTCCATCCAAAACTTCACAAACAAACTGATCTTTAGAGTATACAGTAGCCAATTGGATCTTCCATTTATTACATATTTGTAGCAAAGAGAATGTGGACTTATGGGAGAGTGCATCAGCCACAACATTCATTTTTCCCTTTTTATACTCAATGTCAAAATCAAAAGATTGAAATTTACTCACCCATTTTTTCTCCCTGTCATTGAGTTCCTTTTGGGTAAGGAAGTGTCTAATACTGTTGTGATCAGTCTTCACAATGAATTTACCTCCCATTAAGTATTGTCTGAATTTGGGCAAGGCATGCATGATGGCCAACATCTCCTTATCATATATGGAATACAACCTTTCATGTGACTGCAATTTTCTGCTCTCAAATGCAATAGGATTCCTATCTTGCATTAGGACAACTCCAATACCTACCCCAGAGGCATCACATTCCAGCACAAAAGGTTTAGAAAAATTAGGAAAGGAAAGTACTGGAGATCTTCTCGTTATCTCTTTCATTTTCTGGAAATATTTTTCAGCCTCTTCACTCCAACTAAATGTAACCTTCTTAGTCAAATCTATCAAGGGTGCAGTGTACCGAGAGTATCCTTTGACAAATCCATGGTAGTAGTTACAAAGGCCAATGAAGCCTCTTAGCTCAATGAGGTTCCTTGGGCTGGCCTATTCCAATATGACCTTTATTTTTTTTTGGATCTACCTTAACCCCTTCTTGGCAGATCACATGGCCAAGATACAATAGTTTTGTCATGCCAAACTCACACTTAGACATCTTGGCAAAAAATGACAGATATGCAAGCATAGTGATGGAGCTGTTTGCTCCTCCCATGTCATACTATAGATCAGAATATCATCAAAAAACACAAGAACATACTTACGGAGCTGTTTGCTTAATACCTTGTTCATGCATGATTGGAAGGTTTCTGGTGCATTAGTCAATCAAAATGGCATGACCAGAAACTCAAAGTGGCCAAAGTGACAACGAAAGGCTGTCTTTTGTATGTCTTCCTCCCTCATTCTTATTTGATGGTACCTCAACCGAAGATCTATTTTGGAGAAAATTTAGGCTCCATGTAGCTCATCCATCGCTCATCAATTTGGGGAATTGGGAACCTGTTCTTTATTGTCGTCTTGTTCAAAGCTCGACAATCTATGCACATCCTAAGTGTCCCATCCTTATTCTTCACCAAAACCATTGAAGAAGAAAAAGGACTTGAACTTGGTCTGATGAGGCCCAAATCAAGGAGCTCCTTGATGGCCTTCTCAATGTCATCCTTAAATCTCTTTGGAGGCTTGTAGGGGTGGAATTTTAATGGAAGTGTACTACCTTCCAACTCAATCATGTGTTCAATGCCACGGTTTGGTGGCCTTCCATGTGGAAGGTCTTCAAAAACTCTCTTATGCTTGTGAAGAAATTTTTTAATATCTTTGGGCCAGGAGGAAACTTTGGCAATTTTTCCCTCATTTGTGGTTTGGAATTAAATAGCCCATTCAATGTCTTCATGCCTTATAACATATCTCATACTTTTTGCATAAATTACTTGGCTGGGATAAGTATTTATACCTTTCAATACCACCAGTTTTCCTTCAACATCCTTGAAACTTATCTGGTAGTTCACATAGTGTTCTCCAATAGAGTACATCCATTGTACCCCCAACACCATGTTGGTGTCTGCCACATTGAAAACATTAAAGTTGTCTGTTGTCCTCTTTCCCCTTCTTATCTCGACCCGTGGTTCAACAACAACATAATACCAACAAGACACCAAAATACATCGGCCCGATAGAGCAAGCTCAGTCAACAATGCCCGCGAGGCAGGTGTTGTCTCACCCAAGATATCTTAATGTTTAATTTCTAGAACCATGTTTCTGGAGTTGGAGAGGGAATTATAGTCCCTTGGCGCACACGCAAGGCGCTGGAAAAATACAGTGGGATGGATTATTTCACTCTGTGACAGAGTCACAACTGTGTGTCACAATTGATGCGTGACACAACCTTATCCTTACAACTCAACAATTGGTGCAACGATGCGACATATTTAATTCCTTATATTTGACCAACAATGTGTGACTTATATTATAACTTAGCATATTTAACTAGGAAATCATACATAACATGTCAACGACGCCTTAACATTCATTCATTCACTGATTGGTATTATTGCAACATACATTCAACAATAACCATAAACGATGCAAAGTAAGCAAACATTCACATAAGCATTCAATCATTCAATAACATCCATCCATTCAACATAGGAAAATAACGTGGAAACCCATCTGGGAAAAACCACCAAGGTGCTCTTCATCTAGCATGAGAAATATAGGTAGCACCTTGTAGTCTGCAACTTGCAGACTGTTCTTAAGATATGTCTATTTGATTCAATTTCTTTCTCTCATGATCTCTGGTTTATTCTTCTATATACTCCTACCGATATGCACACATTCGGGATCGACTCTCCTACTTTACTATCTGCACACTCAGCTACATATTCCTTCTACTACTAGCAATATGCGCACTCAACTGCCAGATCTGGGGCTCAACAACGTTCTACTTCTAATAGACTCCTCTCTGAGTCAACAATGAACTAAATTTAACAAAACTTGGAACGACTAGATTACTGAACGAGGCTAACTGAGCGAACCCATATACCTAGTGCATTCCTCCTATTTATAGTATTTACAAGACCGCTCAGGGTCGACTGAGTACTACTCAGTTATTACAGACTCAAGTGGCTACAAAATATCTGCAACTACATTGTGATAGGCCCAAGTTGGTCGCAAAATTCTTGCATGACATTAACCACAACCATAACTAGCTACGGAAACGTCTTTCAGCCTTCTATACTGGTCATAACTAACCGCAAAATTGTCCTTTAGCTTTCTGTCGGTTCATCCTTCTACAGTCTTCCACTGGTTTGTACCTGTTCCGCTTTAACTCTTCTACCAGCCTCTTCCACATACTCGAATATGCCTTCCTCGTCGCAGCTTCTTCTACTCTGCACTTACCCTTCTCCCTTTATCTGCTTTTCTCTCACCGTGCACCCTCTTTTCCTCTTGTGCTTGCATGCTGGATTCTTCCTTGTGCACTTTTCTTGGCCCAACAGGCCCCCAACACTAACATGTGGCTTGTCCCGAGCCACTAAGAAAACATGGATATCTCAGCAAAATTTTGAGTGTTTGCAAAAGTCAAGCCTCTGGCTCAGGCTATGCGATAGGACCAACCTTGTCTTGAGATTCCTTCAAAATTTGTTGCACCTTGGAAACTTCCTCTGTTACTTCCTCTGCCTGCTTGGCCAACTATTCCACATGATCGAAATTGATGTGTTCTAATGGTCCTGCCTCTAGCGACTGCGTGATATGCTGAAGATTCTGTTGCATAGGATAAATAAGCCTTGTAACTCACTCTACTTCTGAATGGTGCGTAGCTACTTTCTCATTCCTAGTCCGCTCTTGGTCACGGAGAGCTTGGAATTCCTGCTGGAGCTGCTTGATCTCAGCCATTTTTGTCACCTTCTCTTTAAGAAAAATCTTCTTCATCTCTTCCTTTTCTATAGTGATTTTCTCATCGGCTTGCCACGTGTTTCCCTTGATCTTTTCCCCGGACTCATCCTCCAAAAGTGCTTCCCATATTGTGGAAATGGCCTCAACTACCTTAGTGCATAGTTTTTATCCGTCACTTATCCTCGCAATAGCCTCAAATGCTTCTTTGCTTCATTCTTCAAGCACCTTAGGAGGCGTACTTGGTACCTTACTTGCTTTTAGCTCCTCCACTTTCTTCCTGAGATCTCCCACCATCCTGGAGAGCCGACCAACCTTGGCAACCGAGTCTTCATCTTCTTGACCTGCTTCTGGTGGGAACTCTACGATCGTGCTTTTGATGGCTTCAGCGAGTGCAAGCCTGCTCTATTCCTGGGCCACAATTTCTTGCTCCTTTTCTCTAAGGAGGGACTTACCACTGTGTCTTTTATTTTCTGCTTGGTCTCCTGATATGGGACTGCATCTCTCTAAGTTAGACCTCGGTCACAGCTACCTGCTGGACAACATAGACTTCAGCCAATGTGAGTTTTGAGAATTCCATCTGCAATGTTTCAAACCCTTGGACAACATCATTAAACTCACCCATCCACATCTCCATTGTGTGCTCCTAGATTTCTAACTTGATTGGCGGCACCAACTCTGGTGTGACTAATGGGATACTGGGATCCACACCATAAGTCTCAGCCTCGACCATGTTTTTGGCTTCGTTTATGGCCTATGTTAGTTGGTTGATGTGTTCGGAAAGCTTGTTGGTCATTCGCAGATGTTTCTTACTTATTCCTTTTAAGATAGACTTTGAAACCTCTGCAATGGCATCAGACAACAAGTTTATGTCCTCATCGTCTAAGTTGACCGCATTAGCTAACTTGTCTGCTTTCCTCTTCTTGCATGAATGTTGCTCTGTGCTGCGTGACTCTTCACATGCCTTCTTCACCTCCTCATTAGTAGGAGTATCGTCTGAATCATAATCCTTATCATCATCATCGGAGCTCAACATCTGATTGCCTTATTCGTTGCCTCTGACATTTCCTTCTCCTTCCTGCTGATCATTGCCATGACCATTCCCTTGGCGATTCCCTTGACCATTTTGCACATCAGTGCCTGTGCCAACATTTCCACCTTGGTTTGCTAGCGATTCATCTTGGCTTCTACCTTCATCCATCGACTCTGCTAGTGGGACACACCATTCTTCAAGCCACTCCTGGACAATTACGTCTACGCCCATATTAGTGATCATAAACCCTACCTGGTGTGCTTGCTTAGCCGGGTCCTGCTTGGGTTCCAGAATAGTGTTATGTACACCAACCTAGAAGTTTATGAATGTGTCACGTATCTGTGCACTATCATAGTCATTACTCTGTGGGATCACCTGATAACATAGTGTAGGGCCTTTCCATGCAAAAATAACTTGATGTTATTAGTCATCTGGCGGATCTTGTGCTCCTTATTCTCCAAAAGGTTCTGATGCTTTGCGCCAAGGAAAATCACTGGGACATCCATCGGTTGGTAGTCTGATGGATTGGACCACAAAATAAAATATATCAATATGAGCAGCCAGGAGTAATGAAATTTGGCCCTAGGTTCATCCAATGCTTGCTCTGCATCATCTATCAATTCGTTCAGTAGGAACTATGACCAGTTGAACGTGACTCCCTCTACGCATTGATCTGGAATTTCTATCACTCAGGCGGTGCACTTGGCAGGTCTCATATTGTGCAACATCTTACAAGATAAGATTGTGGTTGCGAATCTTACCATATTTTCCTCTATGGGGGAAATGAGGAATCCCCTACCTGCACGTTGAATCTCATACTTCTGCTCCATCTTGGACGCATCCCTGTTCTGGTGCAAATATAGTGAAGTGTCTTTCCCTATCTTTAGCAGGCCCATTATTGATGAGATGAGCTCGAAATCTATAGGGTAGGGTCAGTCGAGCCATAAATAAACCCTATGAAAGAAGACAAGGAGTTGCTTCACATACATAGTTATTTGTGTGTTGTGCCCAAAGTGCAGCATGAACAACAAATTCAGCAAGACCGCGTGATCGACACCCCTAGCCCACTCCATTGGTACTAAGAGCTGGGGATCAGTCGGCCCAAATTGAACCGTAACCATATAATTTTTCCTTTCCAAGCCCACCTGCCAGTGGGTGTCGCAATCCTCAAACTATAGCTTGGATATCTTTGGCATTATGTCCATCAATAGGGGTATGTCATCAGGGATGCGGGGTGTCACCAAGATTGTGCACGCTTTCTTCGGGAGCGTCACTGTCCATGCAATAGATCTCCTTGGCCTAGAATAGTGTGGAAATATCTTCTCTTCCCTAGAGGTTGTAGTGTCTTGGGGTGGTGATTCTGGTGCATCCTCCTCTATCAAGTCCTGACCCTTGGTTAGGTATGTCTGCAACGGCCTTAGCCTTGTGTTTCTTTGATAGTTGTGGCCTAGATGACTCTCTAGTCGCTCTCTCTCTAGGATGTCTCAGCAAAATGACCAGTTTTGGACCTACAATTGGTCGATTATGAATAGAGTTTGACATAAGGCTCGAACGAGGGGGTGGAATAGGGGCCGAACCGGCCATAGGGACAGGTTGCTTCCTTGGTCTCGCCATTGCATTTAGTTCTAGTTCTGGCTCGGGTTATTGTACCTCGGGTGATTCGATTTCCTCTTCAATCGGACACGACTAGGAGATAGTTACAGCGGAAATCTCCCTAGCACTAGAAATCTTGATGACCATGGATTTCGGCCTGCTCTCTGTTACAGGATTTGGCTCTTTGAACTCTTGACTTTGGTTCTCTCTTACTCTCTATGTTCACATAAAAGAGTTCTTGGTGATGAAGCCTCATATTTATAGGTGTCTACGCAACCTATGATCGTCACTTTGATGGGAGATCAAGGTCTTGTCGATCACGTGGGATTCTTGTTTGACTCGTTCCTCATCAATTTGGCTACTCGAGTTCTGTACTATACCTGTCGGGATAGTTATGGTGTTATGACAAGGACGACTGATGCGACCAAAAATCATGTCAGCATTCTCCTCGTATCTCATTGAATTGATGATGCTTAGCTGTCATAACCGCCTCCATATTCACCAAATATCTACACTTTAATGTTAGGTAACCCGTCATTCCCGCTTTTTCCTGCGCTTTGCATGGTTCTGTCGCAAACATGTGATAGATAGAACAATTTCCTTGCGGGATTTTTTTTTTTTTCAGATCCACGCGTGGCGCAATCTTACCCAAGCATGTCATGGCCATCATAGTAAGGTTTTAGGAGGATTTTGTTCATCATACCTGTTATCAACCAAAATGGCACTTCTCCGTCTGAGTGGTGAAATCCATTATGGCATCTAATGGAGAATCTGCGGTAAGATTTATTGTCAACATTTTGAACCAAGCGTGGTTCATCTTCAGGACAAAGCGATGCATGAATCCTCACTGCATAATCTTAGCTAAACTAACATCCATTATGTCGGTACACAAAAGGAAAATTAGGATTGAAGTGGACAAAACACTATAGATGTGCATGACCATTGATGCATGATCTCCAAACCAGTCTAATATATTTTTATTATGAATCTAGGGTTGCATGTGCTCCTATTTGCATTGCAACTCGTGTGTCACATGCGACTATGTGCATTGTGTTGCAGCTGCAACTATTTCCCCAATTTTTTTCAATTTTAGGGCCCCCTTTTTTATTTCTTTTTCTTCAAACTGGCCTAGGAGTATTTTATTATTGCCAAAGTTGCCTTGTGTTCAGAAAATTCTCTTTAAAAACTTGGTTTTTTTTTGCTTATCTATATCGGATCATTAGTCAATTATCCTTACGATATTGGAAGCGTAGTGGATTAGCATTCTGATGTTACGGAAGTAGATTCATCTAGAGTGCCGAGTGGTCTATCGGAAGCCTCTGGAAACCTTCACCGATGCATCAGAGTTAATTTGATTTACCTCTCGGACCTTGTTTGCCAAAATTCTGGCTCCTTAGTGCATGACCTATCCGATGAACCAGGTGTTCTTTCACCTTAGTGTTTCTGTTATCCGATTAATTTTTTCTCGCTGTCGTGTTGGTTGACTAGAAAAGGCCAAAGTTGTAGTGTTTATCCCGCCCGACGTTGTGGAAATCTAGTCCTAAAATGATCTGAAAGCTTTACCTTTTTATTTTCCATTTCCAAAGAGCTTAACTTTACTAGTAGTCGATACTCGTTTCCCAAAGCAATCATCGGGGTAGTAGAGCAGTCTAACACTGACATTGCGGAGGGCTATCAACAATTGGTTCTGAGAATAGTGAGTAGTGGCTCCGATGTCTGAGGTTGTTTTCTATGTAATGTCGGGTCCATAGTTCTTTTTGAGCCCGCTATTGCGGATATCCTCTAGACTATTTTTTTGATGGTTTTAATGTTTGCCCGCTAATGGTTTCCCTCCCAGTCAAAGGTTATATATATGTGTTATATCATGCCTTGTGATTTGTCAAATTTGCACTGTTGAAACCGTCTGGAGAAGGTGTGCGCGTAGCTGTCAAGACTTGTTTTGTCCTCCTCTACACTTGTGGAAATATTTTCCCATTCGGGTCGTCCATGTTGCCATTTCCAGGTAGGTTACCCATGATTTTGTCTTTTGGGTGGTGTTTTTTATTGTTGAACCATTTAGTGGATGGAGTTAAGTTTTCCACATAGAGGTTAGGGTTTTTTCCTTCTTACGGTTTTTCTTGTGAATATTTTACCTCATTAAGGGCATAGCCCATTGCTTGAGTTTTCATTTGGTGGAAAGGTTGAGTCTATATGATGTTAAGTGTTATGAGTGCGCTTGCGTATTGGGCGTGAGGTTTTAGCGTATGGTGCAGATAGGAATTTCTCCGTCTGCACCACCCTTTTCTTCATTATTTTATGGGCGGCCTAAGGTTAGGAAGTCTCCTTCCCTATAGTCATATTTTCCTGTGGGAATCTGGAGGACTTTTAGTCAATTAGGGTTTCTGAGAGAGTGAAGCTTGGGCAGGTTTAGGAGGCAGCATTCTATAGGGATTTTTGTTTTAACTCACTCATTTGAAAGACTATGTTTAATATAATTTACCAACATGCATGATGAAGAGGTGAATAGATCTATATATTTTCTTGTTTATTACTATATCAATTGCTATAGTTAGTTAGACTAAAACATGTTGCATGACTGTTATAGGTCGATTGCCATTATAGCAACATGCCAAAGAGATAGAAGAAGAAAGCCCAGGTGGATGAAGAGGAGCCTGAGGTAGAAGTAATAACCAGGTTAGAAATCATCTATGAGGACACTAAAGCCACTACTGGAGTAGAAATAGAGTACAAATGAGGAGAAATTTTCAAAATGATCTCAAGCCAGAATGTCCCTGATGTTGGGTTTGAAGAAATGAAAATTTATGCTAACATTGAAAGGTCAGCTTTGATGAAAGTGGCTACTAGGCCTGAATTGTTTCCGTGCTCAGAAGTAATAGGTTGGATTCTTCCTAGGGCAGATGTGTCGAGAATGATCTTATAAAATACTGCAAAGAAAGGCTATGCTACATACAACCCTGCCTATGTGTCTATGGCATACCATCTAACCACAACACAAGCCTTTCTAACAAAAAGTTGGTTAAAGGAGGTAGGTCTGGACCTGGTAGAGACGGTGAAGAAGATGATGATCCCAGGGAATAATTTTAGGACCAAACCTTTGGGAGAATATGATACCTCAACTCTTCGCGATCCTTACATATTTATTGATTTGATGCTTAACAGGATTTTTGGTAGAGAAAATGGAAAAAGTTTCAAGATTGGTTGGATACCAGTCATCTTTTTTGTTGCTACACAAGGAACTATTTTCAACTGGGCTAGTATAGTGTCAAACAGTCTTTTAGCATGTATAATTGCAGCCTTGGGATGAGTATCCCAGAATAAATCTGAATTCTGCATGAATTCTATTCTAATTGATTGCATATTGTGCACTCACCCTTTCCCTGCTTTAAAGTGCAATTGGGAGAAGGACAAAACCCTAGTATACACAGCTTATAAATTGTTTTGGTCTCATAAGTATTACAGTTACTATAGGGAGATTTGTGAGCATTTCATTATGCCCCTATATACTCTGATTTTCCTATTAGAATGCAATTGCATGTCCGAGGAAGCATTATAAGGTCATACAAGAATTTAGGAGTTATTATTTGACAGAGGATCGATTGTATGTGAAGATGTATGGTGGTTCGAGAGCTCCTTCTCTGCTCCCAAAATATGCTACCAATTATGTACTCCACAAGGAAGCTATTAGATAGTTATACATTGATGGAGTAGGGAATTTTTTGTTTGAACATAAAAAGGCAGTGTACCCTGTAGTACCCTTCTTTGTTGGAAGTTATAAGTTTTCAAGGGTCAAGAATGCAATAGAGTTTGTTAAAGAATTAGAATTTTTTCACTTTGGAGAAATAAACTTTCACAAAAATGACTCCAAAAATAAGGTAGTTGATTATTGTAAAGAAGCAGGAGTTCATTTCGAGTACACTGACTTTTGGGACAAAGATGAGGAAACCTTCCACAATTCCAAAACATAAGAACCCTTAAGAAAAGGTTCAAACAAAAGATAGCAACTGTGGGTGGAAAGGGCAAGGCTGCAGAGAAAGCTAAGAAGATCAAAGAGGAGGAGACCAAGAAAAGAGAGGAAGATGCTATCATATTGGTACAAAAAGCAGAGAATTGGTTGAGGATTGAAGAAGAAGAAAAGAAACGAGCCGTTGAAGAAGCAGCTAAGAAGGAAGAAGAAGAAAATAAAATAAAAGAGGAAGTTGAGATAAAGAATAAACATGAAGAAAGTGAGGGCTTTGGGTTAACAGAACCCCAAAAGGAAAATCAGCTCACAAAGCAAGCTGATGTACAAGAAGGATAAGATCCTATAGATCAAGAATAAGGACAGTCCGATCTTGATCCCTTGGAGCTTGTTGTTACTTCTAGCAGTATGTTAGGAGAAGGTTCAATGAATTCTAGAAGAGCAAATTTATGGGGCTAATCAATGAATTATAGAAGAGCAAAGTTATGTTGGTGTATACCTTCAGAGTCTTGGAGAAGTAGAACTTAGTGTCCTAGGTTGCAGAGGATTCCTTGTGTCAGAAGTTGGGTTGTATTCTCACCTATTCACTATTTGTTAATAAAGAGAATTCTTCTTCCAATCTTTGTATTGTGCTTTTCTCATGTATATTGGTTAATGAATGATGTCAATTATGTTATTAGTATGCATTTCATCTAACCTATGCTATATATATGTATGATATATTGCTTGAATAATTGGCTCTTTGTAGGTGAAGAGAAGCATCCTTAGAAGCCTTGGAGAAGATTGAAGCAGGAGAAGATCAAGCTAGGATCAACCATCGTAAATCGGGTAATCCAAACTCTCTTCCTATTCCCATTTCATTTCTTGTGAAAGTTGATTGTTTACAAGTCTATTAGTAAGTTGATAACCCCTAACCCTAGGCTACAATGGTGTATTGTCCTATACAACAGAACTGGTGACTCCGCTGGGAATTCCAGCCTGCTGTGGTTTCATCCTGTTGGTTCCCTTTATCAGTCTTTGTTCTAATATTGATTCTGAGTGTGATTATTTTTATCTTACTTCTTGATTTATAGTGTAGTATGCCCATAATTATTTGATAGTCTTTTTTATTTGAAATTTTTTTAGCGGTACACGCGGGTTGCTTCATGCACAGTCACATGTGTGACCTTGTACACTAGGGTTGTTGTATAGACAATCACGTGTTGTACACGGGTTGTCTTTATACATAGTCGTGTGTTTCCTATAGCAGTCTGTTGAGTTGGATATGGTTTTTTTTCCTTGTCTCTTTGGCTTATTGATTTTTTGGAAGTCTTCTTTTTATGGTATGACTCTATGAGTCTGAAGTCTGTATGTCACACCAATTTCTTGTTCATCAAGTCTTTGGGCGTTTGTGTTTTATTTTCTTTCATTGATGGAGAGTTGGTGGTCCTCCTCCTTGGTCTATAGGGTTGAGTTCTTATGTTCTAGGTCAATGATCAGGCCCTTGAATGATTTATACTATGTATTGCTTCTTGTGGTCTTAGTTTGTTACTCTTCCTTTGTAGATCTAGTGAACTTCTTTAGTTGGTTAGTTCCTCCAAGTCAAGGTTTTGTTCCAGTTTATTCCTTTTGGTTGGAGTGGGTTACTTTGGGATCTTTTTTCCTCATTTCACTGCTATATGTTTAGATTAATTGAATTTTCTCAATTTTGCATTCGTTTGCATAGTAATTTTTAAGTCATTTGAAAAGAAAAGATGAAAATATTTTTCATTAGGTTGCATGTAGGATTTCTTTATGCTATTTTTCAAAGAAAAACTCAAAAATTCTTAAAAAGGAAAATAACACATGTTTTATTTATATGCATTAGGGTTTTAGTCTAATTTTCATGGAATATCATTGTTTTTGAAAAAATAAAAAGACATTGTTCTTTTGTGGCTTTCAAGTTTCTATTTGAAAAAAGGAAGAGAATAGTTGTTTCTTTTTGCATTTCATATCTCTTTGCTTAGTCATTTTGTTTCAACTTTGAGTCAAAACACCACATAAGTTTCATGCCATTTGCCTCTAACTAAAAAAAAAATATTAAAAAGAATGACATAATTAAAAATTACTAGTAAGCTTTCTTTTTTAAGCTCTTACACCAACTAGCTTAGGCTAGACTTGTGGACTAGGGAGTTTTAACTGTCCACAAGTACTTGATTTCAGACGTAGTTGGCCAATCACTAGGTAAATCCTCCTCTACATTGAGTGAATTTGGGAAGGCCCTCTCAAACGGGATTTAAGCACGAGGCCGCATGAGGACCTGGCTGAGGAGATAACCCTCTGATTCCTTGTCCGAGCATTGTTCAAGCATAGACCAAGATTTTTACGCATCTGGGGGCTTCTGTCAATGCCACTTCTTGGGTCTCATGCGGTGCAGGTGTTGACATGGTTTCAGGCTTTGCTACCCTACCCATGCATATGAATCAGGCTTGTGACTATCCCCCTAGACTATCAGTATATTTTTGGTAGCCTTTAGTCTCTTTGACATCCAGGGTTCATACATAGGTATACAAGGATTCCTAGTAACTGTCTATCATATTTATTTTGGAAGGCATATCTTATACATGATTGTTTGTTTGGATTTAGGAATTTTTTAGTGAGTGTTGTGTGGTTTGTCTGTACTTAGTTTGATTTTAGGTGTGTGCTTTGTACTTTTGGTTTCTTGTTTATCTTAGACTTTGTATTATTGTTTGAAACTATGGCTAACATCCCTTTGAACACCAACCAAGAGATCCCCATGCTAGGAACTCCTTGTACTATTCCTCTCACCGGGAATGTTGGTGTTCCTTTGATGGCCACCCTAAATCTGAGGCTGGATTCACCCTAGGGTTACCGATGTGGTTGTTTTCCACTCCAACTATATTGAATGCTCCAAATGCTTCTAAAGTAAGCTCCTTATATCAAGTGCATCAAAACACTACTTCCCCTTCACTTGTAGCTACTTCTCCTCCTCCTTCTACCTCATGCGGTGAAAGTATTGATACCAGTAACCGACAGTCTAAAAGGAATAAAAGAAGGAAGAACAGGAAGAAGACACATATGCAAGGGGGAACCCGTTCAACCTCTACAAGTCAATTTGAACCTCACCACCCAGCTTCTGCAGTTCATGCTGGGGGCACCTATCCAACCTCTGCAGATCATGTTGGATATAAGCACTCAACCTATGCAAGTCAAGTTGATCTTCACCATCTTGCCTCTGTTGATCATGCTAGTTGGATCATGCCAACCTTTCTAGGTCACGTTGGATCCAGTCACTCAACCTCTATAGTTCATGCTAAGGGCACCCATTCAACCTTTGATGTTCAAGTTGAACCTCCCCATCCAACCTTCATAATTCATGTTGGATCCATCCACCCAGCCTCTGAAGGTCATGCTAGGGACACACACTCAACTGCTGCAAAGCATGTTGATCCTAACCATTCAAACTTTGTTGTTCATGCTGGTGGTTCCCATCCAACCTCTGTAGGTCATGTTGGACCTAGTTGCTCAGCCTCTACAGGTCATGCTGGGGGAAGTCTCTGTTATCACATATATAGTAGCCAGGCTACCATATTGTATTTTTCAGATACAGTACATTTTTCAGCCAGATCTCTTACATATGAGATGCTGAGATGAGCAGTTTTGATGGATCATTATTTTGTTAGTGGACTATTGTACTCTCCCATGTGAGGACTAAGTTTCAAGACACTAAAATTCGAGGATTGATGTAGTCATTTAGTCATTTGCAGAGCAGTTGGTGATGCCTAGATTGGTTTTAGTGTTTTCTCATTGGACAGAGGATGGTTCATATGGATTATTTGCATGGTTATGACTCGGCATTTATTATATTGTGTTATGGTTATCATTGCTCTTATACTCATTTATGTGACATATACTATCATTTAGTTTCATAATTTGGCGGTCATAAATATATGGACTTGGATGTATTTGTATTATGTATTGATGTCCCTACTTAGACTTGGAAGTTCCTGATCTATACTCATTGGTGTTACCCTCCTTTCGGAGAATAGAGGTAGTCATTCCCACCATTTCTTTGGATTTATAGTGTTGGATTCATCATTCACTGTCTCCACCCATCCATTACCTTTTAGTCTTTTTTTAACCCGACTTACTACTTGAATTGTGGCATGGATGAACTTTCCCCACTAGAACCTTTGTTGGAAAAACCTCCCTGTTTATACTGTGTCTCAGCTCTGAGTTGGTGAAAGAACTTTCCTTTGGTAAGTTGGATTGTATTCCTAAATCATTATGGTTGGTTGTCCTGATGTTTGGCACTGTGCAAAACTCCCCCTGACCACTTGAGATGTTGTTGGCTAAAACTGAAAGCTCATGTACTACTTGTATTGGAGATATTTATATATGCGCCCATGGAAAATGTAAATTCTAAAATGTGTTTCTTAAAATATGTAAGCAAAGGGAAAGAGAAATGAAATGCTAAAATATGTCGTGAAGGGTATAAGAAAAGGTCCCAAAAGCAATGGCTAAATATATGCTATATCCAAATATTACTGACCTTATAAATTTGAATATGTCTTGGATGAAAGCTGTGATTAGCTATGCTTTTGTAACACCCTGGTTTTGACCCCATTGCATTAGATGTATATGATGTAAATATTGTAAATGGTCATGGTGCAGAGCTAAAGGCCAAGGCCCCACCATTGATTGGTTATTCTATGTTTCAGGTTTAAATTGTCACCGATGGTATATCAGGGCATACGACATACATATCAATTTTTGTCATCATGTAAATATGCATCTTTAATTAAATAACCCAACCAGCTACATTCGCGGCAACCAAATTGAGAAGGGGCATTATTTTCACAAGGATAAGGGTGGGGGATGTCAAACCTTGGGCAATGGGGGGAAAATCCATGTGTCACCACCTTGTCTTATCCAACTACCACCATTAAAAACTGTTGTTGTTAGTTGGGGTAGTTATGGTTGGGAGTGGAGTGTGGCAGGACTGTCAGTCCTTGACCACATGCACACTCCACCAGTGGGTTGACCTCATGATGGAAAGAAAAAACCACCGCCATCACTCCAGCGGACTCTCCACTCTCTCCACGATGGTGCTAAAACACTCACGCACTTTGGACTATGCCATTCTCTCCATTGTCTGTTCATCCTCACGCAAGGATGGTTGTATGTTCATTTTTTTTTCACACACAGGATTCTTTCCTGTTTGGTCTGACAGACTGGGTTCTGTGTGGTTGTTACTCACGTAGCAAGCTAGGGGCCATTTGGTCACTATCACCCATGATTTTTCCTGGGGAGAGACATTTTTATGCTCAGGGACTATGTGTAAGTTTTCCTTACTGATTTGTGTCTCATGCATACGTTTTTCCCTTACTCAGTTGAGAACCTATCTTCTCTCTTCCATTTTCGAACTCTGTAAGTCTTCCTGATGGTTTTGTTGTCCAGGACAAACTGTTGTTTCTCCCACATTGTTGTTTGTATCTGTTTTACATTTTGGGAGTCTGTACTTTCTTCCCCAGTGTGGTCTTTGTAAGTCTTTTTCGCTTGCTTCATTGCCTAGGATGGACTGTTGTTTTCCCCATGTTGTGAGTTGTGTTTACCGATACGTTTTGGGACTATTGTAATTCGCTTGGGAGTCATTTTGGCCACGATAGGGCCAAGAACGACTTAGGATTCATTTTCCCTATTTCATCTATAACTGTTGATTGATTGCATGCATGCAATGGTTGGTCTTCGGACTGTGTCGGGAATAGGGATGGGGGCTTGGTTTGCTTGATAAACCTGGTGTGTTTGGAAACCACATAGACAGAGCTAGAGGGTTGGCTTTCTTCTCCACAACCCTTGAATAGCACTGGAAGGGAAGTCAAGGCCTGAGGGACTGTGTAGCAGAGAAGGGATTGATTCCTTATGTTGGGTGTGTGTGGGTGTCTTAGAAGTCAGGCTAGTTTTGGTGTAGGTGTTCCTAGCTCTGTAATGAGCTCACCAGCTTAGCATTTAGCCTTTCCCAGCTCCTTGATGGCCTGATAAACCCAACTATGTTGGCTTGGCTATGTTGGCTTGGCTATGTTTTGTGTATCCTTGGCTATGTGTAAGCCTGCTTGTTCCTTATTCCTTGGGGAATCATACCCAGCTCGAGGGTGGTAGCATTGCTAAGAGATTTAGGAGCATGCTAGCCTATGGTTGGGTGGAACGTTGCAGCGACATAGCTAGTTGTGGAATGAGTTCTTTATAAGATAAGTAACCTTATCTATTTTACTCTTGCAATCATTTCACTGTTGATGAATATGGTGAACATGTTGAATGCTTGTATGAATGTATGATGTTTCCACTGTGTATGATAAATAATTGTATCTGTGTATGTTCTACTTCAAAGCATTTTGTTTTCAGCATTTCAAATTTTATAAATCCACATGTTCATGGGGCTGGTTGCCCAGATGGCTAAGGCCATGGTAGTGTCCTCTTCACCGGTCGGAGGGTCGGGGACATTACAGTGTGGTATCAGAGCTTGCAAGTTGCAGCATGGGCCTCTATGGGCCATGAAGAAGCAGTTAGCAGAGGCATGTTTCCTTCTACCTAGAAGAAATCGGTGAATGAATGGAAAATTCACAAATTTCTCTATGTGCCTGAACCGTCGGCCCATCAGAAGACTAAGTGGGAAGCTCCTCCAATGTAGCGGAAAGCTAGATGGAAGATCACATGACGGAGGATTGGAAGAAAAATTGTGGGAAAATTTTCTAAGTTTTTCGTCGGCCGTCGATGGAACTTAGTGGATGTGGGAGCCGCAGTTTTGACGAAGATCAGTCGAAGGCCGCCGAAACGTCGGCTCGATGTAATTGAAGAAACACCCAATATTGACTTTCGGCGTCAATGAAATTTAGTTGTTCAGACTGTCGAGGCCATCGGTGAAAAATAGTTGTTGGGTTCACCGACACATAGCACTTAGTGGTTCCGACCATCGACAGATGGTATGTTCGGTGGAAAGTAGAGGGGAAAATTTTTTGAAAAAATTGTGCAAGTGTTGAAGACCATCAACGATCGGCGAAAGATAGTGGTTTGGACCGTCGATACGTTAGAAGAAGATTAGCTAAATGGACTACCGATGAATTTGGAAGGATTTAGTTGTTCGTGAGCCCACCGTTGCAGTTGTTTAGTGGACTATCCTTCCGATGGACAGTTGTTCTGACCACCGATGTCACAGTGATCAATTGCTCCGATCTGCCGATGGGATTACGTTCACAGAAAACATAGAGAGTTCGCTGGCCACCATTGCAGAAGCCTAGAGAACTAGCCGCTCGATGAGTAGATGAACAGATCATCGATGAACAGCGGAGAAAACTAGAATTTTTAGCCGCCGAAATGTTGGATTGTTAGTTGGAATGAGACCCGATCCTGTACAAGGAAATTTTGAGTTTTCAAGTGAGATTTCTTAGCAAATTTTGACTATTTTTCAGAGGGATTTTCAGCGGTTTTTCAATGGATTTTCAGGGCTGAAAAGGAGAAAGTGGCAGTAATCCCCCTTCACCCTCGTCGTCCCCCTCAGATAGACGTTCTTTGATGAAGAAAATATTGTGTTTGGGCAAATTGTTATTTTATGATTTTTCCAGGAGGAGGTAAGTAATTCTGACTTAAATCAATGTTATGCATCTAACAGTTGTGTTACTAACATGTTTGCAGAATCATAGTTACCTTCAAGGGCAGTATTCCAGGTAGTGCAGTTTGGTAAGTAAGTGGTGGTTCAGTCATGAGAACCTATGATGGGTATGATGCTCAGGATTCTTACGAGCGAGTAGAAGATGCCATGGGAGAAAATGTCCATAATGGAAATGATGACATTGAGTCTAATGGAAGGAGATTCCAAGAGACACCGTCAGATGTTGCAGACACCATGAGAAGCTTGTTTAAATCCTAGGAAGAGCAGCATCAGTTGAATGCTTCCATATTGCATAGTTTGACAGACTTGCAAGGAAATATAGACTCTAGATGAGGTACAGCAAGACCAGAAGGTAGTAAGAGCAGTACTAGGAGAAGGAGAAGGACTTCTAGTGGATCATCTAATTCTGAAGAATCCAACAGGGATTCAAGTTCTTCTTCTCATAAAAGAAAAAGAAGAAACACCATAGGGATCACTCTCAAGATGAATTTAGGAAAGCTAAACCTCCTACATTTGATGGTGAGGTAAAGACTGGACAAGAGGCTGAAGCTTGGCTTCTTGGAATAAAGAATTACTTTCAAGTGCATGACTATTCAGGAAACATGAAGGCAAGAGTTGCAATATTCAATCTGAACGGAAGAGAATCCATTTGGTGGGAACACTTTAAGCAAGCAAAGATGATCAGTGAAAGGAGACTTAAGTGGAAACAGTTCAAGAAGTATTTCAAGCAAAAATACCTCTCTGACATGTATTATGATGAGAAGATTAAGGAGTTCCATGAGCTGAGATTGGGACAGCAGACCATGGAAGAATATGCAAATAAGTTTTTGGAGCTGTTGAGGTATGTTCGGTACATCATAGATGAAAAAGTGAAGGTCCAGCGTTTTCTGAGTGGATTTCCTCAGTCTTACAAAGATATAATCGAGTTTTACGAACCTAGAACTCTTGAAGAAGAAATAAGGAAGGCTAATTATTGTTATGAGAAAAGCAAAGGTAAATCGGATTACCATAAGGCATGGAAGGACAAGAATAATGAGAAGTTTGACCAAAGGAAGAAATGTTTCAAACCTTCTAACTTTAGGAATCAGCAGAAGCAGCCATCCCAAGCTACGAGTAAGCCAGTTGGAGTGACAAGAAAAAATCCTAAGGATCCACAACAGAATAGAGGGCCACTTCAATGTTGGAAATGTGGAGGACCCCACATGCGTAGGAATTGTCCACTCGAGAATGAGAGTGCAAGGCTAGCTTATAAAATTCAAGAAGCAAAAATAGTGGTTCAAGTAGCAAGGGTAGTCCCTAGGATTTATGCAGCACCGGAGGACCGCCAAGCAGATCACCGGTCAACTATGGTCGAAGTAGCAGGTAAGATTGTTGAGCAATCTATTTCTAACCTTTATAAATAGAGTAGTGGAGATTTGTGCTTTTAAGAAAGTAAAGCATAGGAATTCTTGGTTAGCTCAACTAGCCACTAGAACTAAGATAAAGGTTAGTGAAGTAGTAGAGAAATGTCCATTGGTCATGGGTGGATTGGTCACCTGTGTAGATCTGAATGTTCTACCGCTTGGTTCCTATGATGTTCTCATCGGAATGGATTGGTTAGAGGCTTACAGGGTAAATCTTGACTGTTATAATAAGACTTTCAAATGCATCAATGAAGAAGGGAACCTAGTAGTTGTGAAATGTATTCCAAAGGTGATTTCAGTATGGAAGGTTTCAGCAATGTAGTTAAAGAAGTTCTATAGGAAGGGTTTCCAGTTGTATGCAACCCATATTTTGGAGACATCAGGAGATGAAACTCCTAGGTTGGAGGACTATCAAGTGTTACAAGAATTCAGGGATGTGTTTCCTGATGAGATTCCAGGGATTCCTCCAAAGCGAGACATTGATTTCACAATTGAACTTGTGCCAGGAGCAGTACCAGTGTCCAAGGCACCCTACAGGATGAGTACACCAAAGATGCTAGAGTTGAATATGCAACTGCAAGAGTTGTTGGAAAAGAAGTATATTTGGCCAAGTGTGTCTCCTTGGGGGGCACCAGTTCTGTTTGTAAAGAAGAAAGATGGTACACTCAGGTTATGTATTGATTACAGACAGCTGAACAAGGTTACTGTGAAGAATAAATATCCTTTTCCTAGGATTGATGACCTCTTTGATCAAATGAGAGGAGCAAAGGTATTTTCCAAGATCGACTTGAGGTCTAGTTACCATTAGGTGAGAATCAAGGATGAAGACATTCCTAAGACAGCCTTTAGGACAAGGTATGGACATTATGAGTTTGTGGTGGTACCATTTGGTCTCACAAATGCACTAGCTACATTTATGTGCCTTATGAATAGTGTCTTCAGCAGATATTTGGATAAGTTTGTTCTTGTTTTCCTTGATGACATTCTTGTTTATTCTAAGAATGAGGAAGAACATGAAGATCATTTGAGATTGACATTGAAATTGCTCAGGGATCATTAGCTGTATGTAAAACTAAGCAAGTGTGACTTCTATAGAGACAAAATTCAGTATTTAGGTCACATTATCTCATAGGAGGGTATATCTGTGGACCCTGAAAAGATTGAAGCCATCATGAATTGGCCTACTCCAAGAAATGTGACAGATGTAAGATCCTTTATGGGACTTGCGGGATCCTTTAGGAGATTCATTGAGGGATTCTCCAAGGTTGCACATCCCATCACTTCTTTGCAAAAGAAGGGGATGAAGTTCTAATGGACATCGAGGTGTGAAGAAAGCTTCCAGCAATTGAAGAATCTTCTCACCAGTGCACCAATATTGAAGGTTGTAGATCCAGAGAAATATTTTGTTGTATGTACCGATGCATGCAGACAAGGGGTTGGAGAAGTCCTTATGCAAGACAACCACGTGATATGTTATGAGTTGAGAAAGCTGAAGGAGCATGAGAAGAACTATGCCACTCAATATCTAGAGCTTGCAACCATAGTAAATGCTCTCAATATGTGGAGGCATTACTTGATGGGTAGAAGATTTGAGCTCAGAACAGACCATTGTGGTCTGAAGTATTTGTTTGATCAGCCTACTCTGAATGCTAGACAAGCAAGATGGCTAGAATTTTTATGTGAGTTTGATTTTGAAATCAAGCACATAAAAGGAAAAGAGAATAAGGTAGTTGATGCACTCAGCGGGAAGGTACAGGAAATGCATGTGGCATCTCTTAGTATTTGCCAATCAGATTTGAGGTAGCAGATTGATAATCATGTTGTTGGGGATGAATTATATGAGCAGGTAAAAGACAAATTGCAGCAGCAAGGTCTTGAGAAGAGGTATGAGGGATATAAATTGGAAGAAGATGGACTTCTAACTTATAAAGGTAGAATTTATATTCCAGATGTAACATATTTGAGGAGAGTTGTTATGGATGAAATCCATCAAGCTTCGTATTCTATTCACCCAGGATATCAGAAGACAATTGCTACAGCCAGGAAGTAGTACTTTTGGCCAGGAATGAAAAAGGACGTGGATGAATACATTTCAAGGTGTATGAAATGTCAATAGGTAAAGGCTGAGCATCAACATCCAGCAGGATTGTTGCAGCCTTTTCCAGTTCCAGAATGGAAATGGGAAGTTATTTCCATGGATTTTATTACAGGATTGTCGATGACTTGGAGACAACATGATTCCATCATGGTTGTGGTGGACAAGTTGACAAAGGCAGTGCATTTTATACCGGTTAAGTCTACGCATAAGACTGATGACATTGCAAAGATCTTCATGAAGGAGATTTTCAAATTGCATGGATTTCCTAAGGCAATAGTCTCTGACAGAGATGTCAAGTTCACTTCCAAATTTTGGAAGGGGTTGCTTGTAGATTTGGGTACAAAGTTAAATTTCAGCACTGCATACCATCCTCAGACACATGGGCAGACATAGAGAGTTAATCAGGTGCTCGAGGACATGCTTCACATGTACGTGATGGACAAACCAACCAAGTGGGAAGATTACTTGCACTTGGTAGATTTTTTTTATAACAATGGACAACAGGCATCCTTGGGGATGAGTCCCTATGAAGATTTGTATGGAATAAGGTGTAGGACACCAGTGACTTGGGATAACCTAGTGAACAGGATTGTGCTTGGACCAAAATTTCTCAAGGAAATGGAGAAAGAGGTTGTAAAGATCAGGCAGAATATGAAAGCAGCATAGGACAGACAAAAAAGCTATGCAGATAAGCATAGAGTGAACATGGAGTTTAGTGTTGGGGATCATGTTTACCTCAGAGTGAGGGCAAGGAAGAGTTCCTTGAATCTTGGAAGTTGTGCCAAGCTGTCACCTAGTTACTGTGGGTCATTTGAAGTTCTTGAGAGAATAGGGCCCGTTGCATATAGACTTGCATTGTCTGCTAGCACTAGGGCTCATAATGTTTTTAATGTTTCTTTACTTAAGAGATATGTACATGATCCTAACCATGTGATAAATTAGGATGTGATTTAGGTGGAACCCGAGGGATAGTTTCAAATCGAGCCAATGCGCATCCTCGACAGGAAGGTCACAATGCTCCGGAACCAGGCCATAGGGTAGGTAAAGGTGCAATGGGAGCACTACGGACCTGAAGAGGCTACGTGGGAGCTGCAGGATGCCATGCAATTGGTGCATCCATTTTTGTTCGATCTTGCGGAACACTGAGGCGATACCAGTGTAGCATTTTGTTCAATTTTGTAAAGCACTGAGGACAGTGCTATTGAAGGGAGAGGGGAATGTAACACCTTGGTTTTGACCCTGTTGCATTAGATGTATATGATGTAAATATTGTAAATGGACATGGTGCAGAGCTAAAGGCCAAGGCCCCACCATTGATTGGTTATGTTATGTTTTGGGTTGAAATTGTCACCGATGGTATATTGGGGCATGCGGCATACATATCAAGTTTTGTCATCATGTAAATATGCATCTTTAATTAAATAACCCAACCAACTACATTCGCGGCAACTAAATTGAGAAGGGTCATGATTTTCACAAGGATAAGGGTGGAGGATGTCAAACCTTGGGAAATGGGGGAAAAATCCATGTGTCACCACCTTGTCTTATCCAACTACCACCATTAAAAAATACTACTGTTAGTTGGTGCAGTTATGGCTGGGACTGGAGTGTGGCAGGACTGTCAGTCCTTTCCCACACGCACACTCCACCAGCGGGTTGACCTCACGATGGCAAGAAAAAACCACCGCCATCACTCCAGTAGACTCTCCACTCTCTCCATGACGGTGCTAAAACAATCACACACTTCAAACTATGCCATTCTCTCCATTGTCTGTTCATCCTCATGCAGGGACGATTGTCTGTTCATTTTTTTTTCACACATAGGATTCTTTCCTGTTTAGTCTCATGCACTGGGTTCTGTGTGGTTGTTACTCACGCAGCAAACTGGGGGCCATTCGGTCACTATCACCCATGATTTTTCCTGTGGAGATCCATTTTTACGCTCAGGGACTGTGTGTAAGTTTTCCTTGCCGATTTGTGGCTCGTGCATATGTTTTCCCCTTACTTAGCTGAGAACCTAGATTCTCTCTTCCATTTTCGAACTCTGTAACTCTTCCTAGTGGTTTCGTTGTCCAGGACGGACTGTTGTTTCTCCCACGTTGTTGTTTGTGTCTGTTTTACATTTTGGGAGTCTATACTTTCTTCCCCAGTGTGGTTTGTGTAAGTCTTTTCCACTTGCTTCATTTCTTAGGACGGACTGTTGTTTTCCCCATGTTGTGAGTTGTGTTTACTGATACGTTTTGGGACTGTTGTAATTCACTTGGGAGTTGTTTTGGCCATGATAGGGCCAAGAACAGCTCAGGAGTCGTTTTCCCTGTTTCAGCTGTAATTGTTGATTGATTGCATGCGTGCAATGGTTGGTCTTCGGACTGTGTCGAGAGCAGGGATGGGGGCTTGGTTTGCTTGATAAACCTGGTGTGTTTAGAAACCACACAGATAGAGCTAGAGGGCTGGTTTTCTTCTCCACAACCCCTGAATAGCACTGGAAGGGAAGTCAGGGCCCGAGGGACTGTGTAGCAGAGAAGGGACTGATTCCTTATGTTGGGTGTGTGTGGGTGTCTTAGAAGTCAGGCTAGTTCTAGTGTAGGTGTTCCTAGCTCTGTAATGAGCTCACCAGCTTGGAATTTATTCTTTCCCAGCTCCTTGATAGCCTGATAAACCCAACTGTGTTGGCTTGGCTAGGTTTTGTGTATCCTTGGCTATGTGTAAGCCTGCTTACTCCTTATTCCTTGGGGAATCATGCCCAGCTCGGGGGTGGTAGCATTGTTGAGAGATTTATGAGCATGCTAGCCTATGGTTGGGTGGAACGTTGTAGCGATGTAGCTGGTTGTGGAACGAGTTCTTTATAAGATAAGTAACCTTGTCTATTTTACTCTTGAAATCATTTTATTGTTAATGAATATGGTGAACATGTTGAATGCTTGTGTGAATGTATGATGTTTCTGCTATGTATGATAAATAATTGTATCTGTGTATGTTCTACTTCAAAGCATTTTGTTTTCAGCATTTCAAATTTTATAAATCCACATGTTCATGGGGCTGGTTGCTCAGATAGCTAAGGCCATGGTAGCTTCCTCTTCGCTGGTTGAAAGGTTGGGGACATTACAGTGTGGTATCAGAGCTTGCAGGTTGCAGCATGGGCCTCTATGGGCCATGAAGAACCAGTTAGCAGAGGCATGTTGCCTTCTGCCCAAAAGGAACCATTCAATCATTGGACAAACCACTGCTGGGTTTTGTAGATCAGGCATCCCTCTCACAATTTCATCTTCAATGCTATCCAAAAGGTTGTTGGTTTTCCCTAGATCTGAAAAACTGACTGTTAAAACCCCAATGCCCCCACTGAAATTTTGACTTTTCCTGATCTAAATTTTTTTGGAAAATAACCACTTGGGTTTGTATATCAGATCCACCTCACTCCAAAACACCTCCACCATTGATCTAGTTGCTTCCAGGTGGCCCTATATCTGAGAAACTAACTTTCAACACCCTAACACTCCTATTCATTTTCTGACTTTTCTGGATCTGATTTATTCTACATTTTTCCGACTTGGGTTTGTAGATAAGGTCATTCACATCCCATTTCTCCTCTAAGGCTGAGCTGATGCCTCCCATATTGTCTTAGATCAGAGCATTTGTCCCTCCAAACCTAGCGCTAACCCTCCTTCTGTTGGTTTCCCCTCCAAACTAAATTTTTTGGGCCAAACACTTCTCTGGGTCCATAAATTAGGGCATATCCCTAGTGGGTTCACTCTAACACTGTGTAGATACTGATCCATTTCCGAAGGCCCAACAGGAACTGATCTCCAATCCTAGCGCTAGCCCTCTTTTGACCTCTTTTCCCTAAAAGTTGAATTTTCTTTGATGACTCAGGTACTTTGAAATTGTCACATATTTCATTAAGTCTATCCCTTTGGTACTAAATAGTCCCATATCTATCCCTACTCACCCTGCATTGGTTATGTTTCCCAAGGAAGCGGTTATCTTCATCAGTTGCTAGTACCTCAACCCCAGATCTTGTATCCACCCCATAAGTTACCTTGGTTCCACTTTGGATTGAACTTAACACTTCCAAAACCCTAATCCAAAGCCTGTGCACACGTGGTAACATATCCCATAGATCTAGAGTCTTCAATTACCTTACACCTTATGTACCTCAAGCCTACTTGATCTGATTTGGTGTCTAGGTCTGATCTCTCCTGTCGGGAGTAGATCTGGGTATCCCCCTTTATTGTCTCAAACTTAGATAACATAAAGTGAAGACTACCTTGATTGGCATGAAAACCATCCATTTGGGAGTCTAGGCAGTCTTGGTTCCACCTCCATAGTTTCTTGTCCCTCTACCATCCATCCTGGATCCACCTCACATAGGCAACTACAAGGTTGGTGATAACAGTCTCTCAGCCTCTGTGGTTCATGCTGAGGACAATCAATCAGCCACTACGAGTCATGTTGACACTATTGAAAATACTATCCATTCAAAACACAATCCCAAGTTTCCTTGTAATCTTTATGAGGGAGACCACCTTACTTATAAATTCCCTTCCATCACATAGGTGCAAAGAGTTTGGCTTTATAGTCCTCCCGTTTTTGAACATCTTGAATTTTTTCAACAACAATCCTCTCTTAGTTGTTGAAATATTGTAACTTCGAAGAATATTCCATATGTATCTTTTGTGGTCCTCGATGGTCCTACTGGGAGAACCACTTGTATTATCTTGTACCTCGATGCTTCTAATCGGAAGAACTAATAAGAGTCATGAGGTTGTCCCCTCTATTTGTAAAGGTGGGTCATTAACACCCTAGTGTGGTTACTTGAGCCTACATGTGTAACTCAAGCCTACATGATTAACTCGATCCTACATGTCGGATGAGTTAATTCAAGTGAACAGATGAATATAAATAGAGGTGTGGTGCTCCTCATTTGAGACACACACACTCTCACTTGTGTAGCGCATTAGTGGAGAAGAGAAGTAGTTGGAGAAGGAGGAGGACCAGGCTTTGATCTCCTTGTTGGTTTTATCTTTTATGTTTTGGGGCATCTATATTGAGGAATATTTTGTTGGGTTCTTCCCTTTAGGGTTTTCCTAGGATAAATCTTTGTGTCTCCTTTTGTATGGTTGTGCTCGTTTATCTTTCAGTGATCCTGTTTATATGCTTTTGTTATGAAATCGAAATGAAATACTAATGATCTAGCTTAGCATATGAAAATTTAACATGGTATCAGAGCCACCCTAAAAGAAGACATTGTGTAGCTAAAGAATCTAGGGCTTCTTATTTTTTGGGTCTCTATCCATGATCGATCAGCAAAAGAAGGCTATACTGACTCTCCATTGAAGGGCACATCTTTCTGTCGAAGGGGAATTTGATTCCGAGCATTTTCAGTTTTGGTGCAAAAAATTAGGGATTTCTATAGAAGAAGAATTTTTGAGTGAGCCCAGAATAGGATTTTTCTCCTCATCAAAATCAAATTTTAGAGACCTGGATCAAGAAATTTGGTTGGGTGAAACTCTGGGAAAGTCAAACCCTAGTTTGACCCCGATCTGGAAAAACCCTAAATACTAAAACTAATAAGTTTTGGTAAATTCGCTATATCCTGAGCTTGGTGAAGGACCAGGAGTTAAAAATTTCAGAGGACAAATATAAAATCCTGATTTACACTGTATCCAAAATTCAGCCTCATATTTGGTATATTCCGGGAGATATGATCTCTCCAAGTTAGGGTTCCAGCCTCTTCCAGAATTCATCCTTAAACATGACACCTGGGGAGAATTGTTGTAGCGTGGGCTACAGAGGTCCAAATGGAATTTCTAAAGATGTTATAGAAATATAACGGAATTTACTTTCTATGTTCTAAATTTCTAAACCTGAAGATGAACCAGTGACATGTGGCATGCCATACAACTTCACTGTTTTGAACAGTCCTGTAACAGGTCACCTTGGGAAAATGATCATAAATCTCAATTGGTGAAACCAATTCTGATGAAACCTATGGTTTTGGATCAGGTACATGTGATTTTACCTCATTACGAAATTTCAGACACACAGGAGTAGTAATTTCGGAGATATCACAGAAACAATAACAGGCAGTTCTGCAAAAGAAATTGGAAAAATAGGGCTTCCTGTTTTGGGAGCTTCCCTCCACTATTTTCAGAAAAGGAGTCCATTGGACATCTCCATTTGAAGATATATATCTTTCTATCCAATAAAATATGAAAGATTCAAAGTTTTTAAAATTAGGGTTTCTCTGACAAACCCTAGATCAGCCAGCTCCGGAAGCAGGACGAACACCTCAAATCGGTAAGATATAATCTTTTGCTATTTGCATTTGAGGTTCTCATTTCAAAGTGATCTATCACATCAGCTTGATGATAAGCTTGGTGAAGTTGAAAACTTCCAAGCATGGAAGTATTTGATCTCTCTGAAGAAAATGAATTGGACACCTACATGAGTAGAGAGGTTCCAGTTCTAGAGGGAGATGAGCCTCAAAGCCTTACACAAGAAGAACTTGATCAAGGCCAAGAAGATCATTGTTGATTCAATTACAGATCAACTTGTACCACAAGTGTATTCCCTAAAGACACCGAAGATGTTTGATTCCTTGATCAAGCTATTTAAAGATAAGAACATAATTCAGAAGATGGATTTGAGAAAATAGTTGAAGAATGTGAAGATCAAGAATGCATAACATCTTGAAGCGGTAGAAGAAGAAGCAGAGAATGGCCTCCCATGATCATGGGATTCATTCATGTGAGGAACATGTGCCAAAAGGAAGTGATTACTTTCAGTTGACTCTAGGAAGAAGAAGAAGAAGCTCATCTCATAAGAAGAGAAGAAGAAAGATGGGAGCAAATTGAAGATCAAGCTCTCACCATTCAAAGAAGATCCCTCAAGCGATGAGGAATATGAAGAACTCAATTCTTGACGAACCTCTTATCCATCTTATCATTTGGATAAGAAATGATGATTTCATGGATGAAGAAGATGATGAATCAGAATGATCAAGAAGGAGTCTACCCACAAAACAAACAAAAGATAAGTATTCAATTGTCATTTAATGATATTGTTTTGTTATGCATTTGATTATATTCAGTTGATGTGTTGTTTGCATGCATGTGATGGGTAAGTAGCTCATGGTTCTATACAAATATCCATTGTTACTTATCTAGAATGAAACCTATTTGGATTAGTGTACAATCTCAATGATGTCATGGTAGAGATGTAAGGCATATAGAAATTTTCTTTGAGATATGGATGAATGTTGTATTGGCTAAATAGTTGCATGATACATAAGAATTTGTCGTTATGCATATGTAGTTCTAACCATGCAACTGGTGCATTTGAATTGTAGGAAAGGTCCTGTACAACCTCCTAAAAGAAAAGAAGGATGAGACTTGTTCCGAAGAACAAGTGATGACAATTCAATAAACATGAATCTAAAACTCCCAGGGTCAAAGACACCGTGACGAAAGAAAGAGCTTCAAAGAGCGGTAGATCCACCTTGAAGGATGAAGACCACCATGGGTATGAGAAATAACTCAAGATGAAGAAAAAAAAATACTATGAAAGAAGCTATGATCAAAGAATAACAGTTGATTATGGGGAATGATGTATATGATATGATTTCGAGACATAAAGGGAAGTACGTAGTATCTTCCACATGGATCTGCAAGAACAAGTGTACAAAGCAAGAATCGTGATTTGCCTCAGAAAGAATAGACTATGACATGACATACTCTATTGACCAGTATATATCAAGCATAGAATCACCTATACAGAATGAAGAAGGAAGATAATACTCCACTTCAGGGGGAGTGACTATAGAAGATATCTGAGTTCGACATGGTACGACATGGTGGACAGCTTCCTGATGGATCGAGACTTTACCAAGAGTAAAGTGGGTTCCAACCTTCAAAGTTGAATGCAGAATACTAGGATATGTTGATGATCTAACAAGACAAACTCATGGAAGATGTTATGATGATGTTTGGGATATAGTACTCAAACCAGAAAGCAAGCATGTGGTATCTTACAAATGGATTTGCAAGATAAAATATGTCGCTGATATAAGTAAGGAAAGACTTGTGGCTAGAGGTTTCTATAAGAAAGAGGGAATTAATTTTGAAGAGACACTTACTCCAGGAAGCAAGGTACACTTCCTTCAAAACTATGATGGTAGTTGCTTCCATGATAAAGTAAAGACAATCCTTCCTTAATGGTATGATTGGGGAATAGTTTTACATCGAAAGGATTTGAAGTTGAAGACAGATGGACTCATATATGTAAGTTGAAGAAGGGCCTCTATGGCATGAATCAAGCTCCCAGAGCTTGGTATGGCAGTTTCCTGTCAATTATGGGTTTCACCAAGAGTAAAGCTGATCCTAACCTTTATCTCAAGGTTGTAGAAGATGAACCTGTCATCCTGTTATTATATGTGGATGACTTATTCTTGACAGGGAAGGAGAAATAGATCATGGAAAGCAAGAAGAAACTAGCAGAAGAATTTGAGATGAAAGACCTTGGGTTAATGCACTATTTCCTAGGTCTGGAAATATGACAAAGTTCAGAAGAAATATTTCTCAACCAGGGAAAGTATTGTTATCCGCCTAAATGGCATCTCTCCGTCCAAGTGCTGACATTCCTCATGTTGATACACAAAAGGACATCTATGGATTGAGGTTTTCCCAGGGTACTATAGATTGGCTTGTTGCACAATACATTTTTCCCCCATCCAGCTGGTTACTTTGACATTTTACTATATTGACTTGCATTCACGACTTTCCTTTTATGCAACTCGTGAGTCATTCGTGAGTGTCTCTTATAGCAAGTCATGTATGGTTGTATTCACGGGTTGTCCTTCTACACACCCGTGAATATGTCCCTGGATAGTTAAACATAAAAACACGCGCTAGCTTGAGATTAGTTAAGCCATTTCCCTTAATTACCTTAACTGTCTCAACCTCCTCAACTTGCGAAACTGCCTTATTTCCTCCATATAAATACAGGCCTTGGGGAGGATGTTGGATAGATACACTTGGAGAGAAAAGTTATGCTGGTGGAGTTTATACAGAAGTCTTTGGAGTAGTGGAACTCAGAATCCTTTGGTTGCAGAGGAGTCCTTGTCTCAGACATTGGGTTGTAATCTGAACTATTTTCATTATTGATAATAAAGAGAATCCTTCTTCCATATGTGTTTCATGTGTATTGGTTTGATAAATGTTTATGTTTATGCATCTTATATGTGATTTATCTAACATGTTTATATATATATGAATCATCTTGTATCTGGTAGATTGGCTCTTGACAGGTGAAAGAGGAGCAACCTTGGAGACTTTGGAGATGAAGTAGATCGGAAGAGGACTAGCAAGGATCGACCTTCGTTAATTGAGTAAGTCTTTCTCATCCTCCTATTTCCTTTACTGCACTCTGGAATTCAATTGTCTGCAAGTTGATTGAGTATGTTGGCAACCCCAGACCTATGGTTATTTGGTGTATATTCCTTTACAACAGAACTGGCGACTCCGCTAGGGAGAGCCTTATCTGTTTGGGGCTTCTCTTGATTTATTTCAGCCTTTTGCATTGTTTCAGGTCCTTCTTGCCACTTAGGAACACTTTATATTTCTGATAGAACACCTCCCCTACCTTCCTAAGGCAGTGTTTGACCCTTTTTGGAATTTTTCCACCCATTCGCAACTTGCTTTCCTGAACAGTCGTGAATCTAGTTTTGTATTCGTGACTTCCTATACTAACAACCCGCGTATGATTCGCGACTTTCCTATTATACAAATCACGGATTCTTGTATACGTGACTTGCTGTATTAGCAACCCGCGTATGATACGCGACCTGCCAGTAGTGCAACCCGTGAATGCCCCTAAAACAGTGTTTTTCTCATTTTCTGTGGTTTTTCTTCTGTTTGTGGGCTGTTGGGTAGGTCTTTTGGTGTCCTCTGCAGGTGCATGAATCCAGGGAGTTAGTGTTATCCCTTTTTGGTTGTTCTTTATCTATGTGGTAAGCCCCTTTATAGCATTTAGGGTTTGTTCTTTGCTCTTTCCCCCTGCCTCCTTTGCTTGGTATGATTTTTGGCTTATGTTTCTGGTCAGCCTCTGTTAGTGATCTTTGTTTGATTTCAGAAGCTTGTTGGTGTTTTTTTCCTTATTATTTTGTTCATTAACTTCACCATGCCAAAGTAGTTGACTTGTCTCTTATGCAAGCCTTCCTTTCAAGTAGGGTTTATAATGACTTTAGGGCAATCTAGAGTTTGTTTGGTGGTTGTCTAGCAAAGTTTCTTTTGTTTTGTTCTTGTTATCTGCATACTTTTGTTTGTAAGTAGTTTTTCTTTTTCATTTATAAAAGAAAATTAAAAAAGAACCTATACTTTTTTTTGCTGCTTGTCCCCCCCTACCTCCTTCTTTGGCTTGACCTTGTTGGACAAGGTACTGAGCATCCTTTGTTTGTAGGTTTAGATTGATACTTGGGACTTCTTGACCTTTGTTTATGTCAGTATTTTTTCTCAGTCTCTTCATTCCAAAGTTGTTGGCTTGTTTACCTTTGCAAGCCTTCTTTTCAAGAGAGGTTGATATCTAACTTTAGGGAAACCTAGGGCTTGTTTGTGGGGTGTAGAGTAGTTGTCTATTTGCTTTGCTTACAGTACTTGCTTGCATTAGTTGATAGGCTGATTTTTCTTTTGCATTTATAAAAGAAAAAGACAAAAACACATGTTTGCTTTATATGCATGTAGATTAGGTTTTTAGTCTAGATTGCATGGCATATCATTGTTTTTGGAAAAATATAAAATAAAAATATAAAAAGAATTTGTTCTTTTGTGGCTTTCAAGTTTCTATTTGAAAAAGAAAAATAAAGAGAATAGTTTTTTATTTTTGCAGTTCATTTCTCTTTGCTTAGTCATTTTGTTTCAACTTTTGAGTCAAAACACCACATAAGTGTCATGCCATTTACCCTCTGACTAAAAAGCAACCCTTAAAATAAACGATATAATTTAAAAATTACTAGTAAGTTTTATTTTATAGGGTCATACACCAACTAGCTCAGGCTAGACTTGTGGATTAGGGAGTTTCAACTCTCCAAAAGTGTTAAATTCAGACGTAGTTGGCCAATCACTAGGTAAATCCTTGACTTTATCGACTGTATCTGGGAAGCTCCTCTCAAATGGGAGTTAAGCAAGAGGCCGCATGTAGGCTTGGATAGAGGAGATAACCCTCCGAATCCTTGTCAAAGCGTAACTCAGGACTTTTACGCATCTGGGGATTCTGTCCTAGACAGAGTTTCGGGCTCAGCTACCCTGCCCATGCGTACGAGTCCGGCTTGCGACTGTCCCCCCAGACTATTGGTATAGCCAAGGTAGCCTTTAGTCTCTTGACATCTAGGGTTCATACACAGGTACACCGGAAGGCTATTTCTGGTTGACCTTGGAAGGGCTTGGAAGGTAACCCCGGCAGAAGGTGTGGGAGGGTGGTGGGTGATTCCTCCGCTTGTGCCTAAGAACATCTACAGGGACGCCAAGTAACTGTCTATCAGCTTTCTTATGGAAAGTACATCTTATACCTGTTTGTCTGTTTGGATTTAGGAATTTTTTAGTGAGTGTTGTGTGGTTTGTCTGTACTTAGTGTGCCTTTAGGTGTGTGCTTTGTAATTTTGGTTGTCTATCAACCTCAGAATTTGTATTCTGGTTTGAAACTATGGCTATCACCCCTTCGAACACCAACCAAGAGATCCCCATGCTGGGAACTCCTTGTACTATTCCTCTCATGGGGAATGTTGGTGTTCCCTTGATGGCCACCCTGAATCTTCCTGGATTCACCCTAGGGCTACCAGTGTGGTTTTTTTCCACTCCAACCATCATGAATGCTCCTGATGCTTCTCAAGTAAGCTCTTTACATCAAGAGCATCAAAACAATGCTTCCCCTTCACCTGTAGTTGATTCTCCTCCTCCTTCTACCTCATGCGGTGAAAGTACTGATACTAGTAACTGGCAGTCTAAAAGGAGTAAAAGAAGGAGGAATAGGAAGAAGGAACATAAGCAAGGGGGAACCCGTTCAACCTCTGCAAGTCAAGTTGAACCTCACCACCCATCCTCTGCAGTTCATGCTGGGGGCACCTATCCAACCTCTGCAGGTCATGTTGGATCTAAGCACTCAACCTCTACAAGTCAAGTTGATCTTCACCATCCAGCCTCTGTTGATCACGCTAGTGGGATCCTTCCAACCTTTCCAGGTCATGTTGGATCCAATCACTCAGCCTCTGCAGGTCATGCTAAGGGCACCCATTCAACCTCTATTGTTCAAGTTGAACCTCCCCATCCAACCTCTGTTGTTCATGCTAGATCCATCCACCCAGCCTCTGTTGTTCATGCTGGGGGCACACACTCAACTGCTGAAAAGCTTGTTGATCCTAACCACTCAACCTCTGTTGTTCATGTTGGTGGTGCCTGTCCAACCTCTACAAGTCATGTTGGACCCAGTCTCTCAGCCTCTGCAAGTCATGCTGGGGGCAATCTCTCAGCCTCTGTACTTCATGCTGAAGACAATTCATCAGCCACTGCGAGTCATGTTGACACTGTTGAAAAGACTACCCGTTCAAAACACAAACCCAAGTTTCCTTGTAAGATTTGTGAGGGAGACCACCTTACTTATAAATGCCCTTCTATTGCAGAGGTGTGAAGAGTTTGGTTTCATGGTCATCCCATTTTTGAACATCCCGAAGTCTCTCAACATTCAACCTCTCTTAGTCAGGTTAGACCTAGTCACCCAGCCTCTGTTGTTCATGCTGGGGAAAAATCTTAGCCCCTGTAGGTCATGCTGAGAGAAAACAGTCATCCACTGCTAGTCATGTTGACACTACTGAGAAAAATGGTCGCTTGAAGTGCAAACTTAAGTTCCCTTGTATGCTATTCGAGGGAGATCATCTTACTCACAACTGCCTTGCTATCGCGGAGGTGAGAAGAGTGTGGTCCAAGACTCAAGAATTTCCTTCTCCTGAACAACCTACTCAACCTTTGGTTGATCAAGTGGTCAAACAAATCTCAAGTTTGGTCGATCCCACTCTTCTTTCAGAGAGTGATCCTGATGTGATTGAACCAATGTCATCTTTGGTCAATCCCACTCTCCCTTCAGAGAGTGACTTTCACGAAGTGATTGAATCGATTCCATTATCAATCAATCCCACTCTTCCTTTAGAGAGTGAAGTGTCTACTAGTCACATTTTCTTCACTGCCAGTTCAAAACTTACTGAACAAGGGGGCACTGAACTTGTTTCGGATCAACCCCCACCAAGCCCTCAGATTGCTTCCTTTGATTGGGATAGCCTAGTTGAGCCGTTCCTTCCTTCTAATGCACCTTTCCAGATAAAGGTAAAAGTTGAACCATATACAATTGCTCGTTGTATTGTTGATGAAGGAGCCTCAGTTATTATTTTGTCTGCTCGTGCTTGGCAAGGCATGGGATCTCCCAGCCTTGTGTCGACTGCTAGTCAGTTATTGGCATTTCATAGAAGAACTTGTATATCCTTGGGAATTATTGCTCAAACACCTGTTACTTTGGGTGGGAAGACCGTCTTATTTGACTTCATGGTGATAGAAGACCCCCTGGACTTCAATATGCTCCTTGGATGTGATTATGTCTATGCCATGCAAGCTGTGGTGTCAACATTATTTCGTGTGATGTACTTTAATCATGGCGAAGAAATTGTCACTATCGATCAGTTGGATTTTCTTGATCTGCTCCTGACCCAACTAGAGACCAGATCTTTCCTTTATTGATTCCAGTGTTTCTATAGACACTACCCCGCCACAGGTGAACTATGTGGCCTCTTGTCCTTTGTGTTCAATTACTACTGAGAAGCAACCTCTGTTTTCATGCTTACCTTCTTGGGACTTGGCCCTAGAAGTTGATCGGGTGAGTCATCCTATACAGACTGTAGAGCATGCTCTCCACTCTGTCGATCCATTTGAAAGTTTAGATATGTGTCCTATCTCAAATGATCTCCTTCCTTTGGATGAAGTCTTCCTAGAGTCTTTGATACAGTTTGACCTTCTTTTGGATGTTGGTTCAGTTGTGACTAAGTCTAACCCTGATTTGCCTAGTAAGCCTAACCTTTCTTCTCATGTTGGTCTTGTTGAGTCTTTTGAATTTTCCTTCGAACAGCAAGTCAGTGATCCTGATGAGTTTGATTTTTCTTATGAATTTTTCAACTCCTGTGATACTGAGTTTGTTCCTACAGACTCTATCTGCCTTGTTGATTTTTTCTCTCCTTCTGAGGTTGATCTTACTGATTATAAACCCTCAAGCCTTGGTTCTATAGAATCTTCTTCGGTTGATTCTTCCTTGACTTTACCTTTTATAGAAGATAGCAAAGTCACATGTGTTTCTACCAAAGTGACCCGCATTGGATCGTTTCTTCTGAATATGATTCTGATGTTGTTGTTTCTTGGAGACAGGATTCGTAGTTGGGTTCACAACTGTTTACTGGCCTCACCTTGTTGTTCAAGTCGTAATTGCATTTTCATGTGCCCTGCTCGCGCTTATGAGCCTGATGCCAGCTTCCATGCTTTTAGCTCGTTGTATAAGCCCTCATCTTTGTTCTTATCGTCACCCAGCCTTGTATCATTTTGCCTTTGCAACTTGACACCCTTTACCTTGAGGAGACATTCCCCGAGTGTCCTTATCTTGCTCACTTTCCTTGCATTATGCATAGGTCTGTTCCTTGCGCTTGGAACTAGTTCCGCCTGCCTATGACACTTGTCTCCTCGCATTTAGAGCATTCTTTCTGCTCTCCTTCGAGCTCATTAAAAACAGTAAGGAGGATGCGAGTTGACTTTTTCGGACTCGTTAAAGCTTCACGGGAAATATTTTTAGTTTCTTTAGGCCTAGGTCTGAATCCTCAAAATAGACTTGACTGCCGAGTAAACTTGTCCATTTAGGCTCGTTAAGAATATGTGAATGGGGATCCACATTGGTGGTAGGTTATCACTTTCTTGGACCATGTGGAATAATATAAGAAAGGATCCCTCTCTTTTCTATTTGAATTGAGAAGAGTATTCTCAGGCATAGGTTTATCACTTTTCCGGACCTGAGGGACTAAACTTACGGAAAAGGAACCCCCGGTATCAGCTTAGTTTTCTCTTTTTTGTGATCTGGACCAAAACATGAAAAAGATTTCAAGTGTACTTTATGTCTTTGTCATGCTCGTTAAAACCTAAAGAACAAAGCATCGAGTTTATTGTTGTAAGCCCCATTTCTCGTAATCAAATGGATCTTTCCAAGTGATCTTTCCTTCCTTCACACTCATAAAACTCAAGCTATATGTTGCTTTTGAAGGAGCATTGGGTAGGTGGTAATTTAACCTTTTTCGGACCTTCCTAACTAAGTACGAAAAAGGTGCACCTTTTCTTCTTTGGAAGTTAAGAGAGTTCTTCTTTGGTATGTTTTATATTTTTTTAGCCTTAGGAGACTAAATTGTACGAAAAAGGACCCCCCTGGAGTCTTCTTTGGAGTTTTCAGACTCTCTAAACTATGAAAACACCATCGAGCATGTACTAGTTCGGGCTCGTAAAATCCACGAATTAGTGCTTTATCAAGCATTCTTCTTTCTTTTCTTCGAGCTTTCCAAAAATGAAGATGGTCCCGAGTTTTCTTTCTTGGACTCGTTAAACCTTTACAAGAAAGAGGGGAATCAAGCATTATTTTCTCATCTCTTCAAGCTTGTTAAAAAATGAAGAGGGAACCGAGTTTACTTTCCTAGACTCGTTAAAATTTAACAGGGAAGGTAAGGAAGAAGTTTTCTCTTGTTTTTAGTAATGGCAACATGTCATCCTTGAACATAGCACTCTTTGTTTTCCGATATCCATGTTTCAGTGTTCACTTGTGTTCAGCTATCACTTTGAGTTTCTTACTCCTCCTCTTGTCTGTTATACCTAGGGAATCTGATCATGTCTCCTACATGACAGATAAGTCTAGTTGTTCTCTGTATAAGTTATATGCTGCCTTGGGTCATCTCTGTGGTGTGCTCACTATTCAAGGACTTTTCCCAATGTCTGTTTTATAGCCTGATCCCATCATTGTTATTTATGTTAGCTATTTGTGTCTCCCTTCTTTTGCCCAATTCCTAGTCACTCTTGTGATCCATTGGAGGATCTATTGCCTTCCCTATCACCGCATGGTTCCGTTTCAACACTTCCTGATGACGAAGACCTAGAGTTTTGATGATGGTACCTCAGGATTCACTTTCATTATTGATGAATTCCTTTGCTTCAGTTGTTGATTATCATCTATTGATTGACAAACTGTTGAATCCTCTCCATGTTCGACTTCAGCTTACCCTTATTCGCATGGCTTGGATTGTACTGGTTCTTTGGGATCCTTTATGAAGACCTTAGTTCCTCACTTCTGGACTAAGTTGCGCAAGATTATGTTCTGTTCCTATACACATCTTCCAGATCTTTGAAGACTCATTATTGTATATTGTGGCTTCGATCCACTTTTGTAATATATGTGATTTTATACCCATCTTATATGATGTACTCAAATATTGTAACGGAGCTAGTGTTCCAGTAAATTGAACATAGCATCCTCAGATGTAACTTTGTATATGACATTACGATGTATTTGTTTTAGGTACTCTCTCTGCTCCATTGGATTTCTGAGTTCTCCAAAGATGATGTTTATAATGTATTTCGGCCATCATTTCCCTCTGACCTCACACATTAAGGGGCATCTGTTATCCGCCTAAATGGAACCTCTCCATCCGAGTGCTGACATTCCTCATGTTGGTACACAAAAGGACATCTATGGATTGAGGTTTTCCCAGGGTACTATAGATTGGCTTGTTGCACAATACACTTTTCCCCCATCCAGCTGGTTACTTTGACATTTTACTATATTGACTTGCATTCGTGACTTTCCTTTTATGCAACTCGCGAGTCATTCATGAGTGTCTCTTATAACAAGTCACGTATGGTTGTATTCGCGGGTTACCCTTGTAGCAAGTCGCGAATTATTCACGGGTTGTCCTTCTACACACCCGCGAATATGTCCCTGGATAGTTAAACATAAAAACATGCACTAGCTTGAGATTAGTTAAGCCATTTCCCTTAATTACCTTAACTGTCTCAACCTCCTCAACTTGCAAAACTGCCTTATTTCCTCCATATAAATATAGGCCTTGGGGAGGGTGTTGGATAGATACACTTGGAGAGCAAAGTTATGCTGGTGGAGTTTATACAGAAGTATTTGGAGCAGTGGAACTCAGAATCCTTTGGTTGCAGAGGAGTCCTTGTCTCAGACATTGGGTTGTAATCTGAACTATTTTCATTATTGATAATAAAGAGAATCCTTCTTCCATATGTGTTTCATGTGTATTGGTTTGATAAATGTTTATGTTTATGCATCTTATATGTGATTTATCTAACCTGTTTACATATATATGAATCATCTTGTATCTAGGAGATTGGCTCTTGACAGGTGAAAGAGGAGCAACCTTGGAGACTTTGGAGATGAAGTAGATCAGAAGAGGACTAGCAAGGATCGACCTTCATTAATCAAGTAAGTCTTTCTCATCCTCCTATTTCCTTAACTGCACTCTTGAAGTCAATTGTCTGCAAGTTGATTGAGTATGTTGGGAACCCTAGACCTATGGTTATTTGGTGTATATTCCTTTACAACAAGTATGCGGTAGAGATATTGAAGAGATTAAATATGTTGGAATGCAAAGCCATGGCCACACCCATGGAATCCAACCTAAAGCTGTTATATGATGACTCATCAAAGTTAGTATATGTGACTCATTACAGACAAATCATTGGGTCATTGATGTACTTAACAAATACCAGACCAGACATTTGTTTTGCTGTGAACACCTTGAGTCAATATCTTGTTCAACCAAGATGGGTTCACCTAGTAGCTGCAAAACATGTGATGAGATATCTAAAAGGGACTAGAGACCTTGGTCTATACTATGATGGTAGCCATGACTACAGATTGTATGGATATACAGATGTAGATTGGGTTGGAAGTATCTCAGATAGGAAAATCACATTAGGTAGATGCTTTTGTTTGGGTTCTGCTATGAGTTCATGGTTTAGCAAGAAACAGTCCAGTGTTTCTCTTAGAACAACAAAAGCAGAATACATAGCAGATTGCTCTGCTAAGTTGTGAAGTCATATGGCTTTGGAAGCTGATATCAAGTCTCCTTGACCTGAATATGGATACTACATTGATTCTATGTGGTAACGAGAGTTGTGATAACAGAGAACCCTGTGTTTCGTCGTAACACATAGAAATCCGATATTTCTACATACAAGATAAAGATGCAGATGATGATGTTTCAGTATTCCCATACTAAATATATAGATGATTCTTTCAGTATTCACATACTGGAGATACAGATGGTGATAGTTCAGTATTCACATACTGAAGATGTAGATGATGATGTTTTAGATGGTGATGTGCTGACGAAGCCTCTGTCCTGAGTAAAGTTCGAACACTTTTGAGACAAGCTTGGTGTGGTTTGGAAATACCTTCCTTGAAAGGGGGAGTAGTGATGTTGCAATGGGATTGTATCATCCTGGGACATATGTCTAGAAGTGATCCAGAGACCTCAGTCTTCGAGAATGAAGAGGGATTGTATCATCCTGGGGCATATGTCCAGAAGTCATCCGGTGACCTCGATCATCGAGAATGTAGTAGGATTGTATCATCCTTGAACTTTAGTTCAGAATGGATCCGATGAACTTCAGTCATCGAGAAGGTGGAAAGATTGTATCATCCTTGGACTTCGGTTCAGAATGGATCCGATGAACTTTGGTCATCGAGAAGGTGGTAGGATTGTATCATCCTTGGACTTCGGTTCAGAATGGATCCGGTGAACTTCGATCATCAAGAAGGTGGCAGGATTGTATCATCCTTGAAATTTGGTTCAGAAAGGATCCGATGAACTTTGGTCATCGAGAAAGTAGTAGAATTGTATCATCCTTGAACCTCGGTTCAGAATAGATCCGGTGAATTCAGTACTTGAGAACATGTGTTGATCTTGTAATTCCAATAGGAAGGATTGTCTAAGTTCCACAACTGTGTTGATCCCGTAATTATGAAAGGAAGGATCGTTAGTAACTCTGTAAAGACCTAAATCCCGTAATTCCGAAATGAAGGATCATTGAATTGATCCCGTAATTCCAATAGGAAGGATTGTCTGAGTTCCACAAATGTGTTGATCCTATAATTCTAAAAGGAAGGATCGTTAGTAACTCCGTAAAGACCTAAATCTCATAATTCTGAAAGGAAGGATCGTTGGTAGCTCTGTAAAGACTTGATCCCATAATTCCAACAGGAAGGATTGTCTAAGTTCCACAGATGTGTTGATCCCATAATTCCAATAGGAAGGATTGTCTGAGTTCCACAAATGTGTTGATCCTGTAATTCCAAAAGGAAGGATCGTTGGAAACTCCGTAAATACCTAAATCCCGTAATTCTGAAAGGAAGGATCGTTGGTAGCTCTGTAAAGACTTGATCCCATAATTCCAACAGGAAGGATTGTCTAAGTTCCACAGATGTGTTGATCCCGTAATTCCAATAGGAAGGATTGTCTGAGTTCCACAAATGTGTTGATCCTGTAATTCTGAAAGGAAGGATCGTTAGTAACTCCGTAAAGACCTAAATCCCGTAATTCTGAAAGGAAGGATCGTTGGTAGCTCCGTAAAGACTTGATCCCATAATTCCAACAGGAAGGATTGTCTAAGTTCCACATATGTGTTGATCCCGTAATTCCAATAGGAAGGATTGTCTGAGTTCCACAAATGTGTTGATCCTGTAATTCCAAAAGGAAGGATCATTGGAAACTCCGTAAAGATCTAAATCCCGTAATTCCAAAAGGAAGGATCATTAGTAGCTCCGTAAAGACTTGATACTGTAATTCTGAAAGCAAGGATGGTCTGAGCTCCACAAATGTGTTGATCCCGTAATTCCGAAAGGAAGGATCGTTAGTAACTCCGTAAAGACCTAAATCCCGTAAGTCCGACAGGAAGGATCGTCTGAGTACCACATACATGTTGATCTCGTAATTCTGAAAGGAAGGATCATGTTGATGTTTTGATGATGATGATGTTGATGTTTTGATGATAATGATTTTATGATGATGATGATGTACTGATCGAAAGATCAGAGTGTGATGATGATGATATTTTGATGTTTTGATGATGTTGAATGTTTTGATTATAATGATGTTTTGATGATGTTGATGTTTTCATGATGAAGATGTTTTTATGATGATGATGATGTACTGATCAAAATATCAGAGTATGATGATGATGTACTGATCGAACGATCAAGAGTATGATGATGATGATGTACTGATCAAAAGAGCATAGTGTGACGATGATGATGATCAGTATGTGATGATGATGACATACTGATCAAAAGATCAGAATATGATGATGATGATTCTGTTCGAGAGTTCAAGTATGATGATGGTGCTGATCACGATGTTACTAATTAGAATGTGATAATGTTGCTGATCGAAAGGTCAAAATGCTGAAGATTTCTTTGCTGATCGAAAGATCAAAGTGCTGAAGATATTGCTGATCAAAATGCTGAAGATATTGGTGATGATCGAAAGGTCAAAGTGCTGAAGATGTTGTTGTTGATCGAAAGGTCAAAGTGTTGAAGATGTTGCTGAAAATGTTGCTGATCAAAAGGTCAAAGTGCTGAAGATGTTTCTGATCGAAAGGTCAAAGTGCTGAAGATGTTGCTGCTGATCGAAAGGTCTAAGTGCTGAAGATGTTGCTGAAGATGTTGCTGATCGAAAGATCAAAGTGTTGAAGATGTTGCTGATCAAAAGGTCAAAAGATGTTGATGTTGATTAAAGAGTTGTTGTCGTCAAATATTGAAGATGAATACTATATGATGTTGAAAAGCTTCTAATTATTTATAGATGTGTTACCCTGATGATGTTGATGATGTCCTCTCCTACTATTGTTGTTGTTTATGTTGTTGTAGAATACCCTTCTCGTTAAGGGGGAGTGTTGAAATATTGTAACTTCGAAGAATATTCTATATGTATCTTTTGTGGTCCCCGATGGTCCTACCGAGAGAACCACTTGTATTATCTTGTACCCCGATGCTTCTAATCGGAAGAACTAATAAGAGTCATGAGGTTTTCCCCTCTATTTGTAAAGGTGGGTCATTAGCACCCCAGTGTGGTTACTTGAGCCTACATGTGTAACTCGAGCCTACATGATTAATTCGAGCCTACATGTTGGATTAGTTAATTCAAGTGAACGGATGAATATAAATAGAGGTGTGGTGCTCCTCATTTGAGACACACACACTCTCACTTGTGTAGCGCATTAGTGGAGAAGAGAAGTAGTTGGAGAAGGAGGAGGATCAGGCTTTGCTCTCCTTGTTGGTTTTATCTTTTATCTTTTGGGGCATCTATATTGAGGAAGCTTTTGCTAGGTTTTTCCCTTTAGGGTTTTCCCAGGATAAATCTTTGTGTTATCCTTTTGTATGGTTGTGCTTGTCTATCTTTCAGTGATCCTGTTTATATGCTTTTGTTATGAAATCGAAATGAAATACTAATGATCTAGATTAGCATATGAAAATTTAACATTAGTCAGGTTGGACCCAGTCACCCAACTTCTGGTGGTCATGGTAGGGTCAAAATCTCATCCTCTGTAGATCATGCTGAGAGAAAACAGTCAGCCACTGCTAGTCATGTTGACATCGTTGAAAAAAATGGTCATTTGAAACGCAAACTTAAGTTCCCTTGTAATCTATGCAAGGGAGATCGTCTTACTCACCAGTGACCTGCTATCGCAGAGGTATGAAGAGTGTGCTTCGAGACTCAAGAATTTCCTTCTCCTGAACAACCTGTAGTTTCTCAACAACCTACCCAACCTTTGGTTGATCTAGTGGTCGAACCAATCTCAACTTTGTTCGATCCCACTCTTCTTTCAGAGAGTGATACTTGTGTGATTGAACCAATGTCATCTTTGGTTAATCCCACTCTCCCTTCGAAGAGTGACTTTCACGAAGCGATTGAATCGATTCCATTGTCAATCAATCCCACTCTTCCTTTAGAGAGTGATGTGTCTACTAGTCACATTTTCTTCACTATCAGTTCAGAACTTACTGAACAAGGGGGGAATTGAACTCACTTCGGATGAACCCCCACCAAGCTATTAGATTGCTTCCTTTGTTTGGGATAGCCTAGTTGAGCTGCGCCTCCCTTCTGATACACCTTTATAGATAAAGGTCAAAGTTGGAAAATACATGATTTCTCGTTGTATTGTTAATGAAGGAGCCTCGGTTAGTATCTTGTCTGCTCGTGCTTGGCAAGGCATCGGATCTACTAGCCTTGTGTCGACTGCTAGTCAATTACTGGCATTTGATAGAAGAACTAGTATAGCCTTGGTAATTCTTGCTCAAACACATGTTACTTTGGGTGGGAAGACCATCTTAGTTGATTTCATGGTGATAGAAGACCCCTTAGACTTCAATATGCTCCTTGGACATGATTATGTCTATGCCATGCAAGTTGTGGTGTCAACATTCTTTTGTGTGATGTACTATAATCATGGAGAATAAATTGTCACTATTGATCAGTTGGATTTTCTTGATCTGTCTCCTAACCCAACTAGAGACCAAGTCTTTCCTTTATTGATTCTCAGTGTTTCTATAGACACTACCCTACCACGGGTGATCTATGTGGTCTCATGTCCTTTGCATTCAATTTCTACTGAGAAGCAGCCTCTATTTCCATGCTTACCTTCTCGGGACTTGGTCCCAGCAGTTGACCAGGTGAGTCATCCTATACAGACTGTGGACCCTACTCTCCACTTTGTCGATCCATTTGAACTTTAGACATGTGTCCTATCTCGAATGTTCTCCTTCCTTTGGATGAAGTCTTCCTAGAGTCTTTGATACAGTCTGACCTTCTTTTGGATGATGGTTTAGTTGTGACTAAGTCTAACCCTGATTTTCTTAGTAAGCCTGATCTTCACATGGATATGTATTTTTATGTTGATCTTGTTGAGTCTTTTGACTCTCCCATCAAACAACAAGTCAGTGATCGTGATGAGTTTGATTTTTCTTATGAATTTTTCAACTCCTATGATATTGAGTTTGTTCTTGCAGACTCTATATCCCTTGTTGATTGTTTCTTTTCTTCTAAGGTTGATCTTATTGATCATAAACCCTTGGGCCTTGACACTATAAAGTCCCCTTTGGTTGATTCTTCCTTGAATTTCCCTTTGTAGAAGATAACAAATTCACATGTGTTTCTACCAAAGAGACCTCCATCAAATATTTTCTTCTGAATGTGATTCTGATGTTGTTATTTTTTGGAGATAGGATTTGTAGTTGGATTCACAACTGCTTACTGGCCTTGTCTTGTTGCTCAAGCTGTAACTACATTTGCATGTACTTTGCTCGTGCTTATGAGTCTGATGCCGACTTCCACCCTTTTAGCTCGTTGTATAAGCCCTCATATTTGTTCTCATCTTCGCTCAGCCTTGTATCATTTTTTCTTTGCAACTTGACACATTTTACCTTGAGGAGATGTTCCCCGAGTGTCTTTACCTTGCTCATGTTCCTTGCATTATGAATAGGTTTGTTCCTCACTCTTGGAATTAGTTTTTCTTGCCTCTGACACTCGTCTCCTCACATTTAGAGCATTCTTTATGTTCTCCTTCGAGCTCATTAAAAATAGTAAGGAGGTCGCGAGTTGAATTTTCCAAACTCGTTAAAACTTCATGGGAAAGATATGGAGTTTCTTTAGGCCCAAGCCTAACTCCTCAAAATAGACTTGAATGCCGAGTAAACTTGTCCATTCAGGCTCATTAAGAATATGTGAGTGGGCATCCACATTGGTGGTAGTTTATCGTTTTTTTGGTAGTTTATCGTTTTTTTGGACCATGTGGAATAATACAAAAAATGAACACTCTTTTCTTTGGAATTGAGAAGAGTATTATCACGTATATGTTTATCGCTTTTCCAGACCTGAGGGACTAAATTTATGGAAAAGGACCGCCCGGTATGAGCTTAGATTTCTCTTTTTCGTGCTCTGGACCTAAACATGAAAAATTTATGAGCGTACTTTATGCCTTTGTCATGCTCGTCAAACCCTAAATAAAAAAGCATCGATTTTATTTTTGTAAGCCCCATTTCTTGTAACCAAATGGATATTTTCAAGTGATCTTGCTTTCCTTCACACTCGTAAAACTCAATCTATATGCTTCTTTTGAAGGGGCGTTGGGTAGGTGGTAATTTAACCTTTTTCAGACCTCTCTGACTAAGTACGAAAAAGGTGTACCTTACTTCTTCAGAAGCTAAGAGAGTTCTTATGTGGTATGTTTTATACTTTTTCGGCCTCAGGAGGCTAAATTGGACAAAAAAGAACCCCCTTGGAGTCTTCTTCTGAGTTTTCAGACTCTCAAAATATGAAAACACCAACGAGCATGTACTAGCTCGGGCTCGTAAAATCCATGAATCAGTGACTTTATCAAGCATTATTCTCTCCCCTCTTCAAGCTTGTCAAAAATGAAGAGAGACCTGAGTTGACTTTCCTAGACTCGTTAAAATTTAATAGGAAAGATAAGGAAGAAGTGTTCTTTTGGGTTACAAAAGGTGGCAGCATATCCTCCTTGAACATAGCACTCTTTGAACTTTCTGATACTCATGTCTCGGTGTACACTTTCAGCTCAGCTGTTACTTCAAGTTTCTTACTCCTCCACTTGTCCTTTATACATGGGAAATCTGATCATGTCTCCTACAGGACAGATAAGTTTAGTTGTCCTATCTACAAAGTTAAAATTTTCCTTGGGTCATCTCTATGTCATGCTCACTGTTCAAGGATCTATCCCTGCATTTGACTATTACCTTGATTTCATCATTATCTTATTTGAGTATTACTTGTATGTACCTTCCTACATCCAGTTCCTAGTCACTCTTGTGATCCATTGGAGGATCTATTTCCTTCCTCATCATAGTATGGTTTCTCATCAGCACTTCCTAAAGACAAAGACCTAGAGTTTTGACGATGGTACCTTAGGATTCACTACCATTATTGGTGAATTCCTTTGCTTCAATTGTCAGTTTCACCTATTGATTGACAATCTGTTGAGTCCTTTCCATGTTCGACTTCAGCATATCTATTCACATGGTAAGGATTCTACTGGTTCCCTTGGATTTCGATGAAGACCTTAGGTTCACCTTTATAACTTAAGTTGTGCAAGACTATGTTATGATTAGTTACATAGCTTATAGATTTTGAAGACTCATCATTGTATATTGTGGCTTCGATCCACCTTTGTAATATACGTGGTCTTGTACTCGTATCATATGATGTAATAAAATATTGTAAAGAAGCTAGTGTTCCAGTATATTGAACATGGCATCCTTAGATATGATTTTTTACATGACATTTATATGTACTTGTTTCAAGTACTTTCTCTGTTGCCTTGGACATTTGATTTCTCCATGATAAATATTGTAATGTATTTCAGCCATCGCTTCCCTCTGACCTCACACATTAGGGGGCATCTGTTATCAATCAAAATGGCACTTCTCTGTCCGAGTGCTGACATCCATTATGTGGGTACATAAAAGGAAAATTAGGATTGAAGTGGCCAAAACACTATAGATGTGCATGACCATTGATGCATGATCTCCATACCAGTCTAACATATTTTTATTCTGAATCTAGGGTTGCACTCGCTCCTATTTGCATTGCAACTCGCGTGTCACACGTGACTATGTGCATTGCAACCCGCGTGTACATTGAACATGTGTGTTCCCTTTGAGCAACAAGTGTGTCATACATGCCTCGCTTAAATAAACACTCACGTATACCTTAATTCAACATTAAAAAATATAAATCGTGATTAGATGAGATTAGTTGGGCCTTAATTCATGACTATCCCAACTGTCTCAACCATCCTAACCTTCGAAACCACTCTATGTATCAATAGAGGCCTTGGGATGGGGCTAATCAATGAATTCTAGAAGACCAAATTTATGCTGGTGGTATACTTTCAAAGTCTTGGAGTAGCAGAACTAAGTGTCCTCGGTTGCAGAGGAGTGCTTGTGTCATAATTTGGGTTGTATTCTCACCTATTCACTGTTTGTTAATAAAGAGAATTCTTCTTCCAATATTTGTATTGTGCTTTTCGCATGTATATTGGTTAATGAATGATGTCAATTATGTTATTAGTATGGATTTCATCTAACCTTGATATATATATGTATGAGATATTTCTTGAAGAATTGGCTCTTTGCAGGTGAAGAGAAGTAGCCCTAGAATCTTTGGAGAAGATTGAAGCGGGAGAAGATCAAGCTTGGATCAACCATCATAAATCAGGTAAGCCAAACTCTCTTCCTATTCCCATTTCATTTCCTATAAAAGATGATTTTCTACAAGTCTATTAGTGAGTTGGTAACCCCAGACCCTAGGTTACAAGGGTGTATTGTCTTGTGCAACAATACCCATGATGTATGTTCCATCTAGTTTTTGTAGTTTTATTGCGCCTGCGTCAGTAATGTGTGCGATCATATATGGACCTAGCCAATGCGTTTTTAACTTCCTTGGATGTTTGAAGAATTTTCTGTCATAAAGCAACACAAGTCCTCTGACTTTGAATGGATTAAACTGGATATGGCGATCACACCACGATTTTTGGCTCTGATTTTCGACATTCTAATGGAATCCTATGATGAACCATTCCTCTTCCATCTAAATATGGTGTGGAAACCTTTTCTAAAGAACATCGCCTTTCATCATCTCCACCAGCGAAACAATCCGTAGACTCAACACAATGTACTCCATTGGCACAATAGCTTCCTGGCCATACACCAGTCTGAATGGGGTGTGCCCTATTAGTCACTTGCAAGTTGTGTGGTACTCCCACAGCACAGCTGACACTTTCTGGTCCCATTCATCTCGGCGCGCATTGCACACTTTGGTTAATGCATTCTTCAAAAAATTGTTGAAGGCTTCAACCGTTCCATTTTCCTGAGGATGATAGGGTGTGGTCTTCTTATGATAGATCTAGAACTCTATAGTAAGCTTAGTAATCATTTTGTTAACAAAACGCTTACTTTGGTGACTGAGTATAATTTTTGGACTGTTATAGCTGATTTTACCACACCAGGTGAATTACACTTGTATGGCCTTCCCCTGTCCCTCTATAGGCTCCTTAGACCCCTTGGACCATTTTTTGTCCTTTGATGTTTCCTAGACCATCCCTAAAAACATGTGAAAATTGCCATACGCGACTTTTAAACCCCTTATCGCATATATACATGGGTTTGACCCCTAAAACTGCGTACATCGGGATGAGTACAAAATCCAAATCCTTTTGGAGTTTTCCTTGACATGGATCCGACTCACTTGTCTCTTGGCCTTCCATATGCCTTGAGATCGCTCAGATTCGACCTTTCATTACCCCATTGAAAAGCTATATAAGGAACTCTTTGGATACATTGAAGGCATAAGAGAATTGAGAGCAAAGAAACTATAGTCCATTGTTGCTGGAACTTGTGCTTGAGTCTGCATCCCTTTGTCCCTTGGAGCACTTTGGTGTTCTTCCCAAGCTTTCCTTTTGTTTGTGAGCTTGCTATCGAGAGATGGAGGATTGAGGTGGTGGAGGCCCAAGTGGGGGATTCAGTTTCTTCGATTCGCAGACATGCCGACAGAGATTGTATTCATTGTAATATCTGATTTTATATTAATAGAAATATCTTTTCCTGTCCAATAATGTATGTTTGAATGAATATTTTATCCATAGATGATTTCAAATGCTTATACATTGTTGATTATATATGCTAGAGTAGATCTAACACCAATATATATAGTATGCTTGTCTTGTTTACTTGTTGTTGAGGAAGTGATTCATTAATTCAAGCTGAAGTTGGAAAGCTCAACGGGGATCTACTTCAAACGTCCAGAATAAGGTACAAGGTCTGATCCTTTAGTGTTAGATATTTGATTTCTCTTGCATATTGGAAAGGACTGATTTCTGGATTCAAGCTGTCTGTTGTGGTACCCCAAGCCATAGGAATTTCTCTATGTAACAGAATTGGTGACTCTGCTAGAGATGCTCCTTGTTTTTATTTGGGGTTTTCTGGCACAATGGGCTTGATATTCTTGACTTTCTCTTTGTTTCTCCTTGTTTCTATGTTGCATTTTATAGGATGTTCATCCATTGACACTCCCCTTTATTGGTTTGACCCTTGGCCTACTTTTTACCACTATCTTCTCTATATACGAAGGTTTTTGTCCAAAAGTCACGTACATACACGGATTTTTGGCCAAAAGTCGCGTATACATGTAGGTTTTTGGCCAAAATCCGTGTATACATGCAGCTTTTTGGCCAAAAGTTGCGTATATATGCAGCTGTTCTTTAAACAGTCGCATACATCCTCCCTTTTGGTGTGTTTGATGTTGTGGGAATTTCTTGGGTGGGTTGTGAGTGTGGTTGGGTCTTCCTTGGGTCTGATGTTGTCTATTGGATGCTTCTTTTGTGACCGAAGACCGCTTTTTCATTGATTTTTGTTTGAAAGTAGTTTTAGTCATTTTTCCTTTTTTTTTCCATTAGTGCATTACTCTTTTTGTCTCGGTGTCTTGCTGGGCTTGTGTTTTATACTTGTTGTAGAGACTGAGAGTTTTAGATGACTTTTATTGCATTTTTCATTCTTTTATATTGAAAAATACAAAGTAGTTGCACTCTTAGTTGCATCTTAGATTTGGATTTGAGGAGGTACTCGCATTGGATTGCTTGGATGAGAGTTGTGTTTATGCTTTCATATAGGAAGGATTGCAATGGCATTCAGAAAGGAATATATATTTATGTATCTCATGTAGTGGAATACTGTATTTTTCATTTGACAAATATTGTACTTAGCATTGTTTGTTATGGTGTGCATATTTACTTCATTGCTGAGTCATAACTTCATTAGTTGCACAATCATTTCCCTTTGAGTAATTATAGCCAATTAAAATCAACGCTTAATTAAAATGAACTACACTATTTTATTTGATAGGGTTCACCAACAAGATTAGGTTTTAGGGTCTTGGAATAGTTCATTGTGAGTAAATTCTCCAAGACCACTAAACAACAACATGTATGTGTTTTTCCAGGTGAGAGTGTGAAATTCCTTGGTATAATCAGTGTTTCTCGGGATCCTCCTCTCAAAATGGAGTTAAGCACGAGGCAATGTGAGCGGTTATTGATTGGGATGACCCCTAGTCATAACTGAGTAGCACCGAAGATATTTCCAGGATTGCATTCGTATCTAGCAGCTCTTTCGAGAGTTTCGGGATTTACTACCCTGCCCATACGGTCAATCCCACCTGTGACAGTCCGCCTGAGCATTGATTATATTGAGGTGACCTTAGTTTCCTTACCTGTGTTATCGATGGGGTATTTGCAGAGGTTATTCTGCAGGTGTCCTGGCTAGGTAGAGGTCAGACAGCACAGTCGCTTTATGCGTTGAAGCTGAGGGCCACTATAATTGGTTACGTACCTCCGCTTGTAGTGTATGGGAGTTTCAAGCCTCTCCTAGGAGAGACATACCTGCTGCATTCAAGAGATCACATATCCTCCCCTTGTTTTTCTTGTATTTTGGCTGTAGATTTTCTTAGGAGTATGCTCTTTGTGTGCTAGTTGGCCTTTGGGATCGTGGTTACTTGAGTATATTTATGCTCTCTTGAGTTCAGGTCCTTTTATTTTCATCATTCCTGGTAACCTATTTCCCGTCCTTGGTCCTAGTACGAAACCTGGTGTCAGACTTGGGGGCATCATAGCCCCTTACCGTGCTCATGTATTTGGGAATGGTCATTTCCATCCTCTACTCCATTTGTGTAGGATTTTTACTCCCTTCGCTCAGTCTTTACACTGGTGGTCACCCTCACGGAGGTGGTAGTGGATGCATGAACATTGGGTATACACCTTAATTTCCTTTTTATGTCCCATCGTTCATGTAGACGTGTCGATAGAGGTTGTATTCATTGTAATCTCTGATTTTATATTAATAGAAATATCTTTTATTATCCAATAATGTATGTTTGAATGAATATTTTATCCATGGATGATTTCAAATGCTTATACATTGTTGATTATATATGCTAGGGTAGATATAACACCAATATATATAGTATGCTTGTCTTGTTTACTTTTTGTTGAGGAAGTGATTCATCAATTCAAGCTGAAGTTGGAAAGCTCAATGAGGATCTACTTCAACCATCTGGAATAAGGTACGAGGTCTAATCCTTTAGTGTTAGATATTTGATTTCTCTTGCATATTGGAAAGGATTGATTTCTGGAGGAAAACTATCTGTTGTGGTAACCCAAGCCATAGGAATTTATCTCTGTAACATGGATAGCCAAATCTAGTCACCACATTTTCAAATAAGAACTTTGTCACAGTCGTAGCAGTGCAATCTTTAATAGGCGCAGCTTCTGCCCATCTAGTTAAATAGTTTGTCACAATGATAATGTATTGCACGCGATTTCTCTTTCCTAGTGGACTGATCAGTTCAAAAAAATCAACATCCCATTTGTCAAATTATTGTAGTGTTATCTACGGTGCAAGCGGCATCTCGTCGCGACGGGATGGCTTTCCTATTCTCTGGAAGATATCACAGCGCTGACAAAACCTGTTAGTGTCGATATGTATGGTTGGAAACCATAGTCCTACTTGTAATATCTTGTGCATAGTTGTCTTTCCTACATAGTGTCCTCATGCAACACCGACATGTGATTTACTCATTAGCCAATGTCTCTTAGGGTCAAAAACACATCGGCGCAGTATTTCATCCGCGCCTAGTTTGTACGAGTGTCCAAAAATCAACGTATAATCAACAACTCTGACAACCAAATTTTTCTTCTAGTTAGTGGATAATCCTTCAAGTGCATAACCTGTGTTGAGGAGATGGATGATATTGTAAAACTATGTATTCTGATCATCCATCATGTGGATCACAAATAGTTGCGTGTCGGGCAAGTTATCCTCCAGATTGGTTGGTTCTTCACCACTTTCTATCCGTGACAGGTGGTTTGGCCCGACATTCAGTCAACCAGGTTTAACTATGACCTCAAAGTAAAACTCTTGAAATAGGAGGAGAAATTGATAGATATTCCCCCCCAACACTGTCTTGTTGACCAAGTACTTCAATGCTGAATGATTAGTGTACATTTTGAAGTGTCCACCCACCAAGTCATTTCAAAACATTTGCAACGCATAGACCATGGTGAGGCCTTCTCTTTCTATCGTGGTGTAATTATTCTCTGTCATTGACAATTTCCTGCTAGAAAAAGCAATAGGGTGGTCAAGCACACCCTCTCCTGGTCGTGTTAATACTATTCCAAGTGCAACAGACGATGCGTCGACATGAACAAGGAACTCCTTCTTCCAGTATAGGAATACAAGTATTGGCACAGTGGCCATCTTGTTCTTTAATTTATCCAATCTCTCCTAGAAAATTTCTAGCCACTGAAACTTTGCATCTTTCTTCAACAGCTTCTCCATGGGTGCAGTTATCTCTGCATATCCTTTGATGAATTTCCTGTAGTAGCCTATGTGTCCTAGTACTGATCTGAGTTGTGTGACTAATGTGGGTGGTGGTAAGTCGAGGATAATCACAAATTTTTCTGGGTCGACCAAAATTCCATCACGACATACAATGTGACCCAACAGCACACCAAATGGTGCACACAAAATACATTTCTTGGAATTAAGCGCGATTTGATACTAGTGTCAGTGGCCCAGCATCATGCACAAGCTCTCAATATGGTCTCTTACTAGACCAAACACAATCCAATCATCAAAGTAGACCTCAATAAATTTATAAATGAAATATTTAAAAGCAAATACTACTATTCTAGAAAAAATAGTAGGTGCATTCTGTTGAGGCCTGGAAATTCGCAGGAGACAACAGAAAGGGATTCTCCCCAATCAACGTTCCCAACTATCCCGTTGACTGTTTGGAATAGGGAATCCATCCAGTTAACGGTCCGGCTACCGTAGGTCAAAGTAACTACGAGGGTTTACCGGTTACGGCCCGGTCCACCGGAATTTGTATTTTGACTTAATGTATGCAATGCACATGCCTATCTTAAACATGCAAGGTGATAAAAATGTAAGGAACGACACAATGTGCTGCGCAGGTTCTTACCTCTCGTCTTAGGTTCCCGAACATCCAAACCACATATGCAACTATGAAGTAAAACAACTAACTATCTAAACACCTAACTACCTATCCCCGGGGAGCTAGAAAATGATTATTAATGAGTAATGCATTATCTCCATGTATAATAAACCAAATGACAGATAGCTGATATTTACGTTTACAACACATGAACAAGAGAATATTCTAACAATCAGATAGCTAACTATTATATGAGCCACAAGCATTACTCTGAGTGAACTTTCCACACAATGAATCAGAAACCATTTAACAAGACATAGGTCATGAAGTTAGAACGATCTCACGAATTGTGGACACAAGCTGAAAAATAAAGTAGTTCATATTTCCACCATCCATTTGTTAGCATTTGGAAACTTCACATATCTTTCTCCAACATGCAAACTAAAATCTTTATTGCAAAAGGAAATAGTTCTTCTTACAATAGGTCCTCCAGTATTACTGGGAAAAAGCCCTTTCCTTATCTATGTCTCCTACTTTTATACAAAATGCAAGAAATGGTTGGGCTGCCCAAAGGGACCTTTGGGCATCCCAACCCTTGGTCTTCCTAATGCCTCCCATTTTCCCAAAAACTTTTACAAATATTTTACAATATTACAATGACCGATTTCTCACTAAGAGGGCCCCGCTTGACTCTCTAGGAACTTCTTCCACGCTGCAGCTTCACTGGCGAGATCTTCAAAAGAATTGGGCTCCAAGAATTGGATATTAATCTCAAACTTTTCAGCCTTTTTCTTGATGGCCTCGACCCTGGTTGTATTTAGTCTCACCTGTTCTTCTAGGAGCTGCAAACAAACGGCTGTATGGCCTATTTCAATCTTCAGGGTTTGTTCATCAATGGATTTGATGCATTGTACTTTGGCCTCCTCCTCTTGTTGTCTTCTCTGCAACATTTCTATAAATGAGTCATGATCTGGGAACTCGTGTAGCCTTTGCTCAGCTTCTACTTGACACCGATTGTAAATGGCTAAGGCTCTCCTGAAAAATTCGGTGCAAAGTCCCTTTGTTTTCTGGACGGTTTTCTTGAAGTCCTCTGTAGTAGTGATAGTGAACTCCATCAAGTCATAATATCGCTGAAGGGTTTGTCTATTCTTGTCTGATAGTCCTGCTGGGACTTCCTCACCTTTCTCTACCCTTTCCATCCTGGTGGTCAATAATTCAAGGATATCTTGTGACCTATCAACAAAGTAAGAAGCAGTCTCCAGGATTTCTTCCAATCGGCTATCAACCTGGAGGATCTGGCATATTTCTTCTTCTAGAGCAGTTTGCAGGTGCAGCACCTTAGCTTTCTGGGCCTGGATGTGTTTTTTGGTCGGCTGCAAATCAACCTGCTATTCCTTTGCTACTTCCAGCTGCTCTTTCAATTCTTTAACATATGCAACATTGGACTCGTATATAATATTCTGTTGCTCTTCCAGGTCTTCTATCTTCGCCCTCATTTGTTCTCTTTCATTCTTCAAGTCCAGAATTTCTTGTTGTGCTCTTTCCAGGGCTTCTTGTGTTGTTTCCTGTGCATGTGCTGCTACCTGGATGGCGTAGATTTCACTCTTTGTAGCCTCCATTTCTCTGAGCACATGATCATATTTCCTTTTAAGTTTATTGCCCTCTTCTCTTTCCTTTCTCAGGGTGTCCTTCAGCTGAGAGGAGGTTTTCTTGGTAGATTCTATTTCATTCATCATTCGATCTATGTTATCTTCCGAAGCATGTATGGCTGCCTTCCCAGCACTTATGGTAAACCTCGGATCTACGTCTGTCCCTATCATCACAGCTTTATCTGATATCATCTTGCTAGTCATTCCTTCTGCTTCTATCTTTTTCTCTATTCTCCTCATGATTCTTTTGGTAGCCCTATCATAATATACCGTGGTAAAGTCAGGGACTTCCTCCCCCCTTTTCTGCACGAAGGGTACTAACTGAAGCGTAGAGGTTGAAGGAGTAATGGTGGCAGGAACTTGAAGGATTTGCACTTCAGGGTTTTCCTCTCCTTGGCTCTGCCCCGCTTGTGTTTCAGAAGCCTGCTGTTGTGTTCCTTCTATCTTTTCAGTTTCTTGCCTATGAAGATCTTCGTTCAAATTTCTCTGGGTCTCTTCGGCTTCTTTCCTAGTAGCTCCTTCCTTTTCTCTGGCTGCTTCTTTTGCCAGTTCAGCTGCTTCCTAGGCAGCTTTCCTCTTTTCTTCTTCTCCTTTTCGCAGCCATTCTACAGTCTCCTCTTCCAACCTCTGAGCCTCTTCTCTTATTGTTCTGGCTGCTTCTTCATCCCTAGCTTGTTCGGCCTTCTCTTGCTCAGATCCTTCTCCACCCTTGGTGGATTGCTTAGGTTTGAATCTCTTGCGAAGCTCTGTCATATTTGGAACCATCCTGTAAACCGATTCATCGCTATCGAAATAATGGCTGTATTCGTAGGTCACCTTGTGTTTCTTGCAGTGTTCCGCTACTCTGCCATGAGTATCATTCCTTCGAAAAGTCATTTCGCCAAAGCGAAACTTCCCTAGTTCTTCTATGAACTCGGGCTCTTGTTTTACATTTGTGAATTTATAATTTCCCAGTTTAAATGGAAGGGGGGGATAGGCAGTCTTCTTGTACTGGAACAAGAAGAGACCAACTCCATCAATGTATACGTGTCTGACTGCCTCCTTGTGGATTATATAATCTGTAGCATATTTTGGCAGCAAAAAAGGGGTCTTTGACCCTCCAAACATCCTGATATACATACCATTTTCAGTCAGAAAGTAATCTCCATATTCATCAATGACCTGCATAGCGTCTTCTGACATGCACTCACATTCTTTTCGGAAGATGAGTGCATATAATGGCATGAGGAACTTCTCACAGGCCTCTCTGTAGTGACTGTGATATAGATGAGCCCCTAGAGGTTTGTAGGCTGCATATACAGGCATTATGTCTTTATCCCATACACACTGGAGGCCTGGGAAAGGCTGATGACAAAGTATGCAATCTATCAGGATCAAGCTCATATAAAACTCATATCTCTTCCTGGATTCTCCTTCCAAAGCTGCAGCCACACAAGAGGAGAGACTGCTTGATACTATACTCGCCCAGTTGAAGATCGTGCCTTCCGTGGCCACATAGAACATCAGGGGTATCCACTCGAATTTGAATAGTCTGCCATTTGCTCTCCCGAAGATCCTATTCAACATTAGAGCTATGAATCTGTAAGTAGGTCTGAGACTGGCTATGTCATATTCTTCAGTTGCTCTATGTCGGTATAGCTTCCCTGGCAAGAGCATCCTCTTCATGGTTTCTACAAAATCCATCCTAAGGTTGTCCAGCCATTCATTTGTCAGGAAGAGCTGAGGCTCCGGCAGGTGGTAAGCTAAGGCCACATACCCAGGGCTAAAGGCGGCATAACCCTGGCCCTCGACATTACACATAAGCATTGAGTTGTGGTTGGTATTTGGTAGAACCCATCTCATCACCTTCGGGCATGGAAACAGCTCGGGCCTGGTGGCAACTTTCATAATGGCTGATTTTTCTATGTTTGCATAAATGGGTGCTTCCTCAAGACCTATATCTGGGACTTCCCTGCGGGAAATCATCCTGTATATATCTCCCCATTTGTATTCAAGATCAACCCCCATGACACATTGGGTGTCCTCATAGATGTACTCAGTTTTTGTTTCTACTTCTGCTGCTGGCACCTCCTCCACTGCTGGGGCCTTCTTCTTCTGTCTCTTGGACATTGTAAATTCTTCCTGCAATGTAAACATCATGATATTAAGCAATTCAAATTTGTGAACATTGTGCAGCAGTATCATGACTATAATGATATTCAGACCTAAGCCCTTCAGTCTGAAGGATTGAACCAGTCATGCAATATCTTGCAATGGGATATTATCCTATGTAAATGTGTAAACAAGGAATAGGCCAACACATGTACACACAATCTCGCCCTGCCTTGTCTATCAAAACTATTAGCACAAAATGGACTCAGTCTGCCACTGCACTATAATGAGCCAGGTCTTAATGTGGTGTAAAATCAAAATGGAAATATTCATTAAATGGCCTAGCATCAAAATTACATTATTCCACAGTTCGCCATTTTTTACCAATGAAACGATATGCAATGCAAATGCATAAATTTTAAACGCAAGGTGCGACTATAAATCTCCGAACTCAGACATGGTTTTAGTAGGGATGAAAAAACGGTAGAAGCTTATGCTACTCGCGGACATGGAAGTTACATCGGTGCAACTATAAACCGGGGGAGTCCACAACAACCTTCTGCACAGGGAGCTCTCACCAACACCACTATTCATGCTTCCCCCAGAACTTAAATGCTAACAGCGGAACGGCCTTAGGGTTTCAAGGTAGCCGACAATGACGAACTGCGCGGCGCGGGCGGAGGTTATGGCTCAAAAGAATGGGAAAACTCATTAGGGAAACTAACCAGATAAGCATTCACCATCAAAGCTTCGGGAAAAAAAAAACCCTTCTAAAATACCGACGGATATCATCATCATAAGGAAACAAACCAGGTGCAGGCGGCATGACGGCTGCCTGCACCTGGCCTTCCTCCACTGCTCAGGGCGAGACTAAAACGGCCATGACAAAATAAAATGAGAGTTCTAAAAAGAAAAACTCCCCCCCGCAAACAGCTATCCAACCGGAAACCCTAAAAAGAAGAAAAACGGGCACAAACCACCAGGGAGACGATTATGACAACTCTAGCTGCGGGAGAAAAATTCCTCGTGCGAGCGAAAAGGAACTATGGGGGCCTAATCCTAGTAATACCCAAACCAAAACATAAATCCCTTAATCGAAACCTTGAAAAACACGATGTTAGGTGGTAAAGATCCTACCTGGCAATCCAACAAACGAGTGAGCTGATGACGGTTAGACTTCTCCTCCTGCCACTTGGACACTGGTACGCCAACAGTTAGATCCTCATGCGTTCCTAAAATCGACAGCTCAACTTACCACGAAAGCGCTCAAAAACAATACAAAACCCCGTTTGTCACCCCGTATATATTGAAAAACTGCCACACGTGCGAGAAAAATCCATCGGGCGCGAACTGAAACTGTGTCGGGGCGGCCAAAACTCCATTTCTTTCGCAATGGCGGAAAACCCCCTGAACTCATTCACCCGCAACGGCTAAATATAAATTTTGAATCACCATCGTCGGGCGTCGGTGGACACCTTGATCGGATGATCAAGAGTTCGAACCCCCCCGCAACGTCGGGCCCTCAGAGTAAGATGTCGTCTGCAACAAGGAAGTAAGAAGTGGTCAATCGTTCCGCTATCCAGCCGGGAGATAAACAAACGTCGGAGCGCTATGAAAAGTCCCTTTCCGGAAACGATCCGCAACATCGGGAGGGACAAGCAACAAATGTCCGCAATGTCGGATGAAGAAGAATTCACATTCCTCCGATGAAGAACCAAAACCCGTCCGCAACGAGGGAGAATCAAAAAATCACGCGCAACGGTCGGAAGATTCCAAAACCACCCGAAATGGTCGGGACGAAAATGAAAGTCCAAGACTCGGAAACGGGCCGCAACGGCAGGGAGGAAGATCATCAAACCGCCCGCAACGACGAAACAGACGAAAAACTTAACTCCTAATCGAACAAGGTTTTGAAAAAATGGGCAAAACGACAATGAAATCAACTCAAGATGGAAATCTTTAAGGCACGAAATCTTTAGAACATGTAATGAGGAGAAAACCAATCGATGGGCAGCAACCAAAAATGCTTCAAAATCCATAGGCCAGAAAATCGAGAGGCTGTAACCAAGAAAGAACCGACTAACTCAAAGTAAAAAAGGGGGGTCCCAAAATTTTAGAATTTTGGGAAAATGTTGCGGCTGCAACACATTCTTAAGTCCAAAGGACATTACCATATACCGGAAGCATCCCCAATATGTGATGAAGGTCGTTTTATGGCGATCCTCCTTCGCCACTCTGACTTGATGATAGCCAGAGAAGTTGTCGATGAATTAATACATCTCTTGTCCTCCGACGCTTTCCAATACTTCATCTGTAAATGGTGTTGGGAATGGATTGTGCAAGCATGCATCGTTCAACTTCCTTAGGTCGACATGGATCCTGAATTGACCTATGGTTTTCTTATCCTTGATAACTATATGGATGATACACTTTGATTCCTCAACAGGTCCAATGATCCCTACATCGAGCATGCGATCGAATTTTGTTTTTACCTTTTCTTTATACCTTGGATTCAACCTATAGAGCCATTGTTTGACTGGCTTAGCATCTGGTCTTAGGGGTATTTTCATCTCTCCTAGGTCGCTGACTATTCACTTCATCTCTGAGAAATTGGTAGAAAATAGGTCATGATACTCCTGCAACAAGTCTGTTATCTTTGCGACCGTCTCTTCATCCCAATGTTTACTTTCTTTATTTCCAGTGGATTGAGGAACTGGTCGCTTGAAATACCACTTCCTTCTATTTTTCGTGTACCCTATGATTCTATTATGTTTATGTTAGTCGGGTCATCATCTGGGTCTTCTGCTAGATTATAGCAAGCCATCCATTACTGGATGGTCATGCTGCACTGGTGGGAATTTGCCTCTTCGACAAGGATTTCAGCAAATATCTTTTCTTTTATTGTTTGAAGTGCAACATCAACTATAGGTTTCTCATCAGTGAATTCAAAAGTGTGCACGAACTGTTTAGCTACTTCTTCCCAATCTTTAGTACCTTGTCGAAACTCCATAGATGTATATCAGCTTCGGGGTGTCATTTCCAATGTGTGAAAAAAATGATGGACCCATTCCTGACACATGTATTCTACAAATGTGGTGCAATATTGATTTATGTGCTCGACAGGGTTTGACAGTCCTATGTGCTTGTGACTCACAGTGGTGAATTCTTCACTAGATTTGGCTTCCATAAAACTTTGACACTATGGCCATTCTGATATGGACTGCTTGTGTGTACCCCACCATCTGGCAGGCGTAGCTTTGAGCACATGGTCTAGCATAGACAAGTGCTACGACCTTGTGATGAGTCCTTCAATATCATCTAGGAAGGTTGCAAGATTAGGCAATCCTTCATAGGTGGGTAGCTCTCTTAGCTTGTTATCCACCCATCGCACAGACCTTGTAACTCGGGCGCAACTTCTCATAGAGACCTCATCCAACTAGTTTTTCCAATTCTCCAAGGCCTCCCTCGAGTCAGATGTGCATGAACTAGCACTCTTCCAGTTCAGGTTCCCATCTACTGTCGGATTGATACAATATTCTTGTAAGGTAGTGACATTGTAGATCTGGTCAAGATAATAACCCTGTCCCTCACTGTAGACAGGCTCGACGTATATCTGTCCCTCCAATGGATCAATGGGTGACACTACCCTCATCTCATCATCCTCGAATGAGAGAATTATCTTCTTGAAATTGATAATGGTATGATTGTATATGGCCCAATCTATCCCCAGCAGCACATGATATGGATTTGTGTCATCGACAATGTGAAAGACTTCAAATTCTGCAAATGTGCACAACCCTTCAATGTCGACAGGGACTTGACTCAACTGACCAATTGGTATAACCTTTCCATGATTTTCAAGTCACAACTAGACAGGAGACCAGTCCAAGCGCGGCTTTCCCATACTCTCCCAGGTTTTTCACGTCAAAATATTGGCGTTCGAGCCAAGTCTAAAATAATGTAATCCATGTCATAGTCACCTATCTGCGCAGACATTCTTAAATTGCGCTCAGTTTTAAACTTCTTTTTAAGCTGGTTAAATCTTCTTTCTAATTGTGAATCTTCTAGAGTTTATTCTATCAATGCTTGAAATTCTACATTAGAGTCTTTATCTTGAATTAGTGCTAAGCAACTTGATAGAAAGGACTTGAGCTTACTAACCTTTTTCAAGATTTGCTTCTAGAATAGCTTCCTAAATTCACCTGACGTCGATGGTTGTTCTTGATCTACAAACTCTGGTTGCACATCCAAAAAGACTTGCTTCTATTTTTGAATGTCGAATGGTACTTTCTTCTGCACCATAGGTCGTACATGCGGTTGCATCTGTTCTTGCGACACATTTTGATCAGCTCCAGTCACAACACCTGCTCATGTTACGACAGCAACGCTTGGCTCTCTTGGCTCAGCAACAATCATCTGGACATTCAAGTTAGGATTTGGATTTGGGTTATGTGCAGGGTTAGGGCATGCAATGGTCCTAGCTTGCCACTTTGCAATCAACTGAGGACATTTATCTACATTATGGTCCTGCCCTTTACAATATGAGCATGTATTTGCAGGATCCTAGTAATCTCTAGCATAGTGAACTGGTTGTCCACAATTATAGCATGTAACCTAACCCATTCCTCTACCAAATCCTCCTCCTCCTTGACCTCTAAAATTTCCACCACCCCTTCCTTGTGGGTGTACTTGTTGCAGAGGGTATTGGTTCTACTGGTAGTGCGACTAATAGTGATTTTGTTACGCATGTGGTTGCTGTGGCACATACTAAGGCTGATACTAGTTCTGATATTGATTGTGTGGGAACTACACATGATGATACGATGCTTGTGCCAGTTCATCCTAAGCCTGCCCATCATTCTTCATCAAGTAGGTGTCTACCATCTTTTCCTTCAGGAGCTAGTATGCTCTGCAATCCTTCTCTTCATGGCCTACTGACTTACAAAATTTATAGAAGAGGTTTGTTGGGGTACTTACCAATTTTTGCAAGTATAGAAAATTCTCATCACGATGTCTTCTAGACTGGCATATGCAGCACTAGGGTAGTCCATGGGCACTCAATGGGTTCGGTGCACCCGATGCGATATAGTTCATGTAGGTTGGATAATTATCCTTGGTGTGTCCATCCATTCTGCATTTTGTACACAATAAGTATTCTTGTGCTTCCTTTTCCTTCTTGATATCTTGAAGTTGTATCATCATATTAGCCAGTTGCAACTGAATATGCACCATTCCTGTGGCACCATCGTCGATCGATGAAGCTTCCAGCTTCATTGCCAATTATAGCGCTTCTATCTATGGTTCAATCCTTTATTGCATCAATGGGCCTCAGATGTGTGGTAATAATGCATCAATAAACCACTCTTTATGTTGTACATCTGACATTTGGAAACTTACTTTTTCATCAAGGTTTTAAACTATTGGTCAAAGTCCCATACTGACTCTGCCAATGACTATTTTATCTCCTTGATTTCAGTGATACACTGCGCCTTAGATTTAGGTTTTCTGAACTCAAAAATCACCGCGAGTCGTATCTCTTCAAAGGTTTTCTTTGGTTGTCCTTGTGGTACTATGCATAACTTCATAAACCAATCTAGCGCACGACCCCTGAGAGTCATGATCATCTATGCTTTCCTCAGGTTCGCATTGTGAACTAGGTGAACCGTCCAAACAACTTCACAGAGGAACCAATGCTGCTCGGGATCCTCTACTCCATTCCCATTGAATGCGGGTAACCGAACATCATGCTTGGCCATTGAGTTGGCATCGAGGTTATCTGATGAATTTAGTGGAGGTGTGCCATCCGGTGCGCTAGTCGCAGTACTAGCACTATCAGTATTAACAACTCATTTAGGAGATGAGGCTCTAGACCTTACCTCTGGTGATACTCTTGGTGTGATGTAGTCACACCCTAATCTGGGTGTTTCCTCTGTCTTTCTTCTTTTCCCCAATCTGAATATCCTTCCACTTCTTAGGACCCAGCTTCTAGTTCAGGTTTTGTACTTCCTAGGAACATCTCAGCTCACCATTTCCCATTGTCTTGATAGGTCATCTGTAACATAGCCTTCTTCCTAGGTGTAGGACTTAACTACTTAACTATAGAATACCCTTTTTATAAACAAGCATCTTGATCCATGTACTGATAGATAACAAATATCTTCTTTGAGGTCCTTGGAAAAAATTTCTTTCAGCCTCACTATATGAGGTTATAGTCTCTACTGCAAACTCAGTAATATACCCTTACAGAACACTTTCATCCCAAAAGTCAATAGCTCTAGATATGGTGTTACTTACATTGATTATCTCGTGAACCAACTGATAGCTCCACTCAATCGCTTCTCTTCTCTGGAAATTTGTCTGCTGAGTTGCCAACCTTGACAACTACTCATGTAGCACAATGGGAAACTCTACAAAGAAGATCTCATGAATGTCAAAATATATGTACTCGTCCACCTAGTTTTCTGTGCTCAACTGTGATCCTGCACTCTCTTCTTGCAAAAAGGCTAGCATCTTAGACTCCAGCCAGTCCTCTATTTTGTTATTTCTCGAATGCCACAACATTTCCCTCGATTCAAATGATTAAGGGTCCTAGAAATGGAACCATTTTTTGGCCTCTTTCCCCTTCTTGTCTCGACCTGCGGTTCAACAAAAGCACAATACCAATAAGACACCAAAGGACATTGGCTCAATAGAGCAAGCTCAGTCAGTAATGCCCTCGAGGAAAGCACAGTCTCACCCGAGATATCTTAATGTGTAACTTCTAGAACCATGTTTCCGCAGTTGGTGAGGGAATTACAGTCCCTTGGCATGCGGCCAAGGTGCTCGAAAGAGACGGTGGGATGGAGTCTTTCACTCTAAGACAGAGTCACAACTGTGTGCCACATTTGACATGCGACACAATCTTATCCTTACAACTCAACAACTGGTGCAATGGTGCGACACACTTGATTCCTTATATTTGATCGATAGTGTGCAACTTATATTATAACTTAGTGGATTTAACCAGGAAAACATACATAACTTGTCAACAATGCCTTAACATTCATTCATTCACTGATTGATAATATTGTGACATACATTCAACAATAACCATAAACTATGCAAAGTAAGCAAACATTCACATAAGCATTTAATCATTCAATAACATCCATCCATTCGACACAGGAAATTAATTTGGAAACCCATCTGGAAAAAACCACCAAGGTGCTCTTCATCTAGCATGAGAAATATAGGTAGCACCTTGCAGTTTGTGACTTGTAGAATATTCTTAATATATGTCTATTTGATTCAATATTCTTGCTCTCATGCTCTCTAGTTTAGTCTTCTATCTACTCCTACTGATCCGCACACAACCTGGATCGACTCTCCTACTTTACTATCTATGCACTCAGCTACAGATTCCTTCTAATACTAGTGGTCTGTGCACTCAGCTACCAGATCTATGCCTCAACAACTTTCTACTTCTACTAGACTCCTCTCCGATTCAACAATGAACTAACTTTAACAAAACTTGGAACGACTAGCTTACTGAACGAGGATAATTGAGTGAACCCTTATACTGAGCATGTTCCTCCTATTTATAGTATTTACAATACCACAAAGGGTCGACTGAGTACTACTCAGTTATTACAGACTCAAGTGGCTACAACATATCTGCAATTACATTGATGACGGGCCTGACTTGGCCACAAAAGTCCTACATGACATTAACCATAGCCATAACTAGCTGCAGAAACATCTTTCAACCTTTTGTACTAGTCATAACTAGCCACAAAACTATCCTTTAGCCTTCTGTCAGTGCGTCCTTCTACAGACTTTCATCGGTTTGTACCTATTCCACTTTAACTCTTCTACCTGCCTCTTCCACCTACTCGGATCTGGCTTCCTCATCGTAGCTATCCTCATCACAAATTCTTCTTCTCTGTGCTCATGCTTCTTCCTTTATATGCTTTTCTCTCACCACATGCCCTCTTTTCCTCTTGCACTTGCATGACATAAGGCTTCCTTTTTCATTTTTCCTAGCCCAACATTGTCCTTCATATTATAGTCATTGATGTTTACTTGCAGATCTGGGATCCATTAGTTGCACTCCATGGTATGGTTACCAGGAATGACCACAGTGAATTTTTCAAAGGACTCAGTAGGTAGTTTTATCCTCTCCACCAGGGCTGAATAAATAAATTTATGTGTGGCACCCCCATCAACAAGAACTGTAACTTTCTGCCCTTGCAGAACTCCTTTCAGCCTTAAAGTACGGAACTAGGGCACTCCACTGAGTACAACAATTTTGTTGTTGGTTTGATTGGGCTGCTCCTCCTCTTTAGTTGTTTCATAATCTCCATCATCCATCTCAACTTCTTCTACCACCTCTTCATCACTTTCAGAAAATACTTCAATATAGTGTTTTTTCCCTTCACACATTTGTGACTAGGAGCCCATGGTTCTTGGCAGGAAAAACATAGCTTCTTCCTTCTCAGTTCATCTCGATCCTTATATGAGTAATATTTCTTGCCATGGGAAGGAAAGTTTATCACATGAGGTTTTTTATTCTGAAATTTATGAGGAATGGTAGGTCTAGGAGGATACTTGATCCTTGGAATCGCATCCTGCAAGTCTCTAGTCCTACTCACAGCTTCTTTCAAAGTGGTAGGTCGGTAGGCCTTCACCAACCCCTTCAATGGTTCAGCCAGTCCTTCTGTAAACAAAATTATTAGCCCTGATTCTAATATGTCAGTGACCATTACAGCCACCTTTTTGAACTCTGAAATGTATGCTTCTGGAGTTCCAACTTGTCTTATGTGTGCCAAATCTCAGAAAGAGATATCAGGATCTCTCCGGTCAAATCTTTCTGTCAATTTTTTGGTGAACTCCTCATAGGTGACTACTTGATCATGGCCTAATTTTTTCATGCCATGAAACCACCATTCAATGGCCTCCCCATCAAGATGTAGGGCTTCCAACTTGATGTCATCCCTTTCTTCCATAGGATTCAGCTGAAAGTATGTATCCATTTTTTGAATCCAAGAGCTCACTAAGCAATTGGAAGTGCCATCAAAATATGGAAAAGTGATTTTCCCACTGGCATTCTTTAATTCATAATTCTGATATGGATTCCTTGCATCCCCTCTTGGATTCCCTCTAAATTGAGTTTCACAGAAATATCGAAATGGCAAATCCCTTCTACACTCTTCACTCAATTATAATTGGTAAACATAAAACTTCTCCTCCCATGTAGCAATAGTTTTAGCCTATGCTTGAGGGTTTTCTTTAGGGGTTTCTACAAATTTGGGCATGGTAGGTCATGGCTGAAATTTTGGTTTATCTCTATACTCAAGTGGCCTATTCTTAGATCCATTCTTGGAAAAAAAATCCCCACCCATGACCTTTCTTTCTTCACATTGGGAGCCAATGTTGCTCCCTTCTCCATCTTTCACTCCCAGTTGTTTAGCTAAGAATTCTCTGGTCTCTTGACCAGACTGTATGATGTTACTTGAAATATCTTGCAGAACTTTCAACATGTTCTTAACAAAATTTCTGAATTCATCTTTCTTGTCCCTTTCTTCATGGAATCTCCCATCCACAGATTCTACTTCCTCCTCTTGAGGAATCTTTCTTTTGGTATCAGAATTGTATTTTGGACCCATTGAATAATATCAAGAGAAGGTATGGAGGACCATGCTCTGGCACCATTTTAATTTCCCAAGTCTGGTGTGCATACCTGAACACTATCTAATTCTGTAATTAAAATTAAAATTTGTGAATTTTGAATTAAACCACTCGGAGCCTCTTCGGAATGGGCAAATCAGGGGTTTTTTCTGGGAAATTTTGAAGGCAAGAGGAGTGAGAAGGGGAAACAAACCAAATATATTCATATATATAATTTCCTCTTCCCTAACACATTTATATCTGGTGCCATTTAGGTTTTAGAATCTGCTATGTGGAAACCTACTTCCACGCTTCTGGGCAGCCAAACCGTGAAACTAGGAAGAGTAGTTCAACCTTTTTCAACCAGGCAATTTTGGAAAATTTCAGAGGGTTTTTCCAGCATTCATATAACATAAAAAATGGTTTTGGACATTTTTCATCGGTTCTGGAAAGTTCTAAGGAGTTTTGGAGCAACTTGGGGTTTTTTGGCAGTTTTGGCCTAGTGAAACCCTGCGCAGTGGAGGATCCCAAAAGGTAGTACAGCCAAAAAAGAGATATGTATGGGAATTTGGGTCTTTCAGGGACCCACATAAACTTACAAGGCTCATTTTGAGTGAACAAAACTCATTTTACATCAAAAACTGCAAGACTAGTCATTTAAAGCTAGCAATCTGACTAGGGTCTAAAATAAAGCAATTAATTCATGGAATATTGATTTCTGAACTACATATGAAGTATGAAAGAGATAAATAACATTTCAATGAACATATATACTCTCTCAAATAATTCCCACAACCTTTCTTATTTCTTATTACACTCAGACTCATCAATTTTCCCCCATACAATGATAAAACTAGCTTTTTTGGTGAAACTGAAGACAGAATTTTTATGGATAGATATATTTCAACCTGATAAAGATAAATTAAAAATTTATATTCTGATACACATAAGAAATCATATAATATACTTACCATTACAAAGGAGACTCCAAAATGGTGGGTAGGATGCTCGGAACATGACCAGCAAAAGAGATGAGAGCATAGGTGAAGCACGGGCTTCACTGGAGCTCGACTTGAACATGATGGAGGCTGAAAATATATCTATGAATAATTCTATGGCTGAAACATAGAACTCCATACCTGTAATAGAAGAGAATAGGATGGAAGGAGAGGGGAAGGGAAGGTTGGGGCTCATCTCCCAATAGTCTAAGGCACATCACTCAGAAGGAATGCTCACATAAGCATAGCTCAACATACACAAAAACCAAACTGAATCAATGGGCTCAAATTCTCCTTTAATAGCATTCTGGATGACCTGTTTAGCAAGAGGAGGCCAATGGTGACCTGTGAGAGCAAGTCAACCCCATGGGTTCCCTAACCCTAGCCACATAAGTTCCCTCCTTGGGTAATTTGGAATGTAGGACCATGTGGAATTGTTTCCATGTCCAACTCATCCCTCACATTTAGAAACTGAGCCCTCCCTTAGTCAAAAGATGTTGCTTTTGTTTTATGACAACTTTCTATTTTTCCTGGCTTATAAGGAAACTGTGCTTTCCTTTCCAAAAACTTTCCTACTTTTGTCCTTATAGCTTTTCTGAGTTCTCTAAGAGGAAAATGCACCCTCCCTTTGCAAAACTTTCCCCCTTTTACCTTTCTTTACCTTTCTACTGCTTTTAGGAAATTTCTCTTTATTTCCCTGACTGCTTTTGTCATGGAGTTTCTTGTTTTTCACCAAGGTAAGTTGATTGGTCCCCTAATGCGCCCTCCTGACATGGAAGCCTTATTTCCATATCATTAATTTGCATAATAAATAAAAAGGATGAAATAAAATTAATTACATGCCTCAAAATAATTATTAGCAAAATTTGTCCTATGAAGAATAATTAATTGTCAATTTGAGCCCCTAGGAACTTTAGCATGGTCAACACTTTTAATGGTCAAATTGAGGGGGCATGAAATATAAAAAGGGTTTTCTATTAAAAATAAGGAATATATCATAAAAATAAGTTCTTTTTAATTGGAAATATGTATTGAGAGGGGGGGTCAACAAAAGTATTTTTTGTAAGTAATTGTCAATATCTAGTGAGATTAGGGGTATTCTTTAATATCCCATGAATGAAGGCACTATAAAATGGTTTCACCCAAGTGAAGACTCCGTGCCACACCCATTTCTACACACCAACCATATGTTTTTCCTCACATTGAGCTTAAATCTTCACAGGTGTGATTAATTATTATTTTATTCTATTAATTCCTAATATTGTTATGGTTAGAACTTTGTCTTTCGAATTATGCTAATATGTCTTGAATTTATAAATATAGTTCAGCCTTGAGGAACATAGGTGCAGCAACCCGCTTGGTCTGGAGAGAAAATGAATATTCGGTACCAGTTGTTACTTGTCAATCCCATATCTGTACAATGGATGCAAACAGAGATGATTCTTCCATGTGTTAGCTACAGCATTGTGCCGCTGCTTAACGCATAACTGCAATAGACATGGTATCTTCCGTCTAATTCTGTTTGACCCATTAACGGCCAGAACAACAACACTCCCTATATTCCCTATTTCCATTTAATTTCACTCATAGTTGTAACAACTTGTTGTAACAAGGCATCTTGAAGATCATAGATCTTCATGGCTTCCCGATATTAGTGGGTGAGTATTATGTTGTTCATGTATAAATATAGGGAGGCGATATGAGCCTTGGGTTGGTTCATTATTATCATACTATGTAAGCTGTGACAGAGAGTTGAACTGTAATTCACCATTTTAATACAAGGAGCATGATTCTTCATATTTCCGCGTCTTAACTTGTGTTAGTTCTGACGTATCTGTTCGAAGGTTGGGCCTTGCTTCCCACATAGATTGTCGAGTTAATTAGATGCTTTAATTATTTATGTTGTGTGGTGTGGAAATTACAGTAGATGCATTTACAGTTACCTGCAACAGTAATGGTTGATTGGTGTGCTTTCTTTGGTAGTTAATGTGTGCATTCCATTAAGTTGCAACTGTGTGGTGTGAAAGTCGATTGTGTAGGATAGTTTCTATTATGCATGCATACCAATAGTTGTTACAGTCAAGCTCAACTCTAGTTCCTTTTAGTTACTTATCTTTCTTAGGTTTGCTAATTTAGTCAGATTATGGTTTAGAGTTGTTTGGTTCAATTACTGTTGTTTCCAATTCCTAGATTAGTTGAATTAAACAAGTTATGATTGATTCACTTATAGTATGATACTGTAGGATTTAACTTCTTGCAAAAGTAAGTCTAGTTATCTATTCTTAGATTTGTTAATGTTGGATTGATGGTTTAGGAAGGTAATTGCATTTCTAAATTCTTACATGGGTAAATTAGATTAGTTTTATCCATGAGAAGAGTTTGACTAAGCATATAGGTAGGATAATCCTATTTCATTTATTCAATCACCTACTTAAGTGGTTATGCATAGATTATGCTAATTATCTTTGAAACAAAAATACTTCCCTGGGTTGACAATTCATATTGAGCATTCTGTGTGTTAGTTGTAATTAATTAGCATATAAGGTGACCAACACTTTTGATTATCCTTATTGCCCCACTTATACATGGCTTTAGGATGATCATGCTTATCTACTATATCCTTGGCATCCACACTAAGATAATTGTTGTTGATAGGTCTCATATAGTGTTACACTTATGGTTGTTAGGGAATAGTGATTTTTGCAATCCCATTAAGCCAATTTCTTGAGTTTTGTTCAAAATTCCTAGAAAAGTTTTATGGATTTCATAACCTACTTGATCATATATTATGAACTTATACAATCTATCAGCCTTTGTCGACCATTAGATACTCAAAGTTGTGTGTTGATCCTTTTTACCATTATAGAGGACTCTGTAAGTTAGCTTCCTAAATTCTTGAAGGGTGCTAGCTTAATGGAAGAGCGCCTGCCTTACAAACAAGAGGTTGGTGGTTTGATTCCTCCATGCCCTAATGATATTATAATATCGGTTAAAAACAACTAAATTATTAAAAAAAAAAGAGATAAGTGACCCAACAACGAGAGATAAGTGACCAAACAAAATGACCAAAATTCGTATATAAAATTACTAAAAACGACTAAATTAGAGGCCAAAAAATGAGAGTTGCGAAACTAGGAATTAAAGAGGATGAAACACGTGGCGCTAATAATGAATCCAGACATGGAATTGATATGGTAGAAAAATAAGACTCGAAACTAGGCATTAAAAAGGATGCAACACATGGCGCTAATGATGAAGCCAAACATGGCATTGATATGGTAGCAAAATAAGACATTACTTTGGATGCAAAAAATGGTGCTACATAGGAAGCAAAATATGGTGCAATAATAGAAGAAATATTTGGCATCAATTTGGTAGCAAAACAGGATGCAAATAAGGAAGCAAAAATTGGTGCAAATTTGGAAGCAATTTGTTTTTCACATATTTGGAAGTAAAACATGGTGCAAAATGGGATGTTAAAGTGGTAGCAAAAATGGATGCAATATTGGATGCTACTATGGATGCTAACATGGTGCTATTAAGGATGCAAATATGGTGCTAATGGGGATGTCATTTAAGAAGCAAAAGTGAACACTCACTAGGAAGCAAAATAAGATGTTATTTAGGAAGCAAACCTTGACATTATTTAGGAAGCAAAGTTGGATGCTATTGTGGAAGAAAAAAATAGACATTATTTTGGACATCATAAAGGATGCTATATAGGAAGAAAAAACAGATTTTTGAGATGCTTTAAGTTTTTTCCATGACGCGTCCCATTTAGCATCTACTTTGACCACTCAATGTAAAAAAAATTACACTAAAAAGGGACGCTAATTCCAGGATTTGTTGTAGTGTATAGAAAATAGTTGGAATTTGGAAATTAAATTTCAGATCCCGTAAGTTCAAAGTTACTTTTTACCAAAGAAAGTTCTCCCTTTGAGCATATTTTTTATGATCATTTAGAATTGGTGATGATGTCGTTACCCATATCTAAGGAATCCTTCTAGACCTGGGGAGTGGTGAGTGTCAAGTTCATGTGATCGCAAAGTCTAGGTAGCGACATACATTAATGGGAAATGGGAATGGAGGGAGAGAAAAGACACAAAATGGAGAGGGAAGGATTGGATAATGAACCTTGTAGAAATCGAAGAAATGGGTATTTTGTATTTTATCTTTCGAAGTTGTGTCCCCCATTTCCATTTCTATCTTTGTTTTTTCACTATACATTCGTCCAGTGGGCTTGTTACAAGAACACAAGAGGGTAGATCATGAAAAGAAAATATCGTGTTAAAAAAAATGGAATTTTTTTGTTTGTTTCAACCTCTGTCAAATTTAGGAGATGCACACTTTAACCTCCTATTGTATTTCAACATACATTGCTCTCCTTCTTTTTTGCTTTTTGCAAGATTCTTGCAATATTTTTATTTTATTTAATTATGCAATTTGAGGTTGTGGTAACTATGATGCATTAATAGTAGCACTGGGCATTTGGCCACAAATTCCACAATCCTAAGAGATTTGGAGAGTTTGCAAAGCTAAGATGCTAGTGCCAACCTTCCAGAGACATAAAGGAATCCATTGACTGGGTTGTTGTGAATTTACAGGTATGTGCAACATTTTGCACTTTGGATTTTAAAATGTGTAAAATTTTGTATGTGGAGAATAGAGTTATATATAGTTGCTTATTGGAGAACAAAGCTAGATGTGTTGCTTGTTGGAGAACAAAGCTAGATGTGTTGCTTGTTGGAGTGCCTTATGGTGCTATAAATCTAACGGTTTCAACTTTCTACATCCAAATGTTTTGAAAGTTGTAATGAATTATGTGATTGCAAGACTTTGTCTCGATTCCTTAATAGATCTAACCTACAAAAACCCATTATTTAAATGAAATCAAAACCACAATTTATAATTTTCATTGGCTAGGACCACAACTTTCCATAAATACTCATTTATCTAATTCATATATAACTATATTATTTGACCAAAATTGTCACGTCCCCACCTCTCATCCCGACGATGGAGAGGATGCGACCTACACACTGTTGTTGTCCAACAGGAAAAATAGCCCCATGAACATAAAAGCATAATAGTTAAAATACATTGAACATAATATATACATAGATGCATAGTGCATTCTACAGCGGAAGAAAAATTCATTCATTCCAAACATATTCATATTAATTCCTAAAACAAATAGTTTGCGGAGATTAAGCACAAGAATACTTATCTTGAAATGAAGTTGGACTGCAACTAGCTACGTCACTGCAATGTTCCACCCAACCATAGGCCAGTGCTGTCACATGCCCCAATTTTGCAAAAAAAATATTATCTTATTTGATGTTATTTAAGACATTATGTTAAATTTTATGCTAATTTGTAATTGATGACTCAGCAGAGTCAAGGATATTGAATGTAATTCTGAATATTTTAATTATAAATAAATAAAAGTGGAGACAACAGCTTAGGAGAGGTGTTAAAAGAGTGTTTACTAGTCAAGTTGGTGGAGGAGACTGGGTGGAGAGCAAACAGATAAGTGGTAGCATCCTCAAACCTATTCCAACTGTTGCAGGTGGAAACCTCCCTACATTTGGGGTCATGATCCCCCCAGAAAGTGGGATCGGAGTAGATGGCTCAATTAATGAAAATTGACCCAAAAGACCTAGGCAATCTTTATAAAAATTCCCATTGAAGAGAGTTGAGGCTGCTCATTTTCTAGAGAAGTATTCATTTAGGTGAATGTACTTCAGAGAAATTCAATGGTGAGGAAATTTGTGGAAAGAGTTTGAGGGGTTAACTGCTAAGTGATCTAGTGCAGCTTTTCAGCTGAAGGATCTTACGGCTGAGTGCAGAGTGATTATTAAGTAATTGGACTTGTCTATTGTTTGCTTGCTCCACCAGTTCTCAGCCAAGGAGACCAGGAACAGGCTCGGGGGTCCTGAGGAGACGTTGTTTGAGCGCTCTCTAGGAGTTGGTAGGGAGGAACAGCCTCCTAACGCTGTTGTTGTCCAGCTTAATCGGGTTCTACAGTATTTTGTTTTACTGTGTTAGATGGTTAAATGTGAGACTGACTGATTAATGAATGTTAAATGTTTAGTTGTGAACTGATAGAGTTAGTGATCTTTTAGTTTATTGAAAGAATGAATCTAGAATAGATGAAAAATAATATTAACCTGTGTTTTCCACATCTAGAAGGACCAGACCGTACTCCAGCACATGCAGTGTATTTAAATTAGATGAAGGATATGATAGGAGTTCAAATGAATAGATGTATTATGCATTTCATAATATCGGAGTAACTTATTTCTGTATGTAGATTATTATCAGAAAAGAATAATAACATGTTTATTTATGTTCATGGATTAACTAGCTTGTTGATGTGAGTATGCTAGAAAAGAAATAGCCATAACTTATTACAGGTAGCAGATTTATTATATTAATAAGTTACTCAAGTAGATAAGATGTTATTCTTACACAATACATTATTTTATTACTGAAATCAAATTATGCAGGAGGGTAAATTGTGATACACTATATATATATATATATATATATATATATATATATTTCCTTGTGTTTATATTATTAACCTGTAGCAGGGGCAGTAGAAATAACCCAGTCAAACCACTTTATTATAATCTGCTAAGTAAAGATTTAAAACCAAAATTACTTAGTTTATGTACTAATGATAATAACTAACTATGTCTACAAATATTCGAACCTCAAGTAGGGTATTATTATCATAATTAAACTCTAAAGAAATAAACTAAGTCCATAGTTTATGTACATCTTATCAAGGAACTTTAATAAACCCTATCTGTATTGTATTAAATAAAAACAATAAAAATATGATAATAATTAACATTTAAATAAATGTTTATTTATAAAAAGAATTGTTCTTTTAACTTTTACAAATAGGATATACATGTAAAAGAGTACTTATAGGGTCGAAACCCTTTATTAATTCTTGTAATATAAAAGAAAATTAGTTAAGCTATGAATCTACTATTTGAAATAATATCACTGAATAAACCGAACTATTGTTGACTGGTTACAGTCTTTATAAATAAAATATATGTACAGATGCAAATTCAAGAAATTACATTATATACAGATAACAATATCTACTTAAAGAATATTTGTTTACAAATAAAGAACCTACTTAAACAAATTGAAGGAATCATTTAAAAACAGGGGTTGCACTCAGGAAACCCTAGCTTGAAAATTCATGAGCCAATAAATACAAATACCATGACTGAAAATAGTCTTGAATCTATTAACATTAATATAATGCAATTAATAATGGTAAAATTATTATCTTACAGTCAAATAGGGTAAAAAACCTAGCTCATATTTCTGAACAAACAAATATTCAGTACCAATTACTCTATGAAACAATTACAGTTACAGCTTAAGGTAAATAACTAAATTATATCATAAAACACAATTAATGGGAAATTTATTTTATTCACACAGAGTTACCAAATAGTACACGGATGAAGCGAGTCTAAGCTTAAAGGCATACTGTCTTAAAAAACATTGCATTACTTTAACGAGCCCGAAGGCTGAACTTAAAAACTTAAACAGAGTACAAAAACCAGCTAAGAGCCGGACACCCATATCGTGACATGGGGTGTTTTATAAATGAGTACTAACAAAATTAATATTACAACATTATAAATCCTTTCTTTAACATAAGAGGAGAGAATTACAAGTTATGGCGTTGAGCCGGAGTCACCCTGCTGAAATCAAGGGTGAAAATAAAAAACAAAAACTATTAACCGAAGAATAACAACCCAAGACTAGGAATGACATTGCCCTAACTCCTTCAAACTGCAAAGGTCTTAACAAGCAGGGAGAACCATATTTTGAAACTAGGGCTTACCATAGATTGAATGTCAAGCCATTTGAGAAGTGTTTACTGTCAAATGTGGAGGCGAACTATCCCTGCAAAATAAAAACCAGAGTTTAATTAAAAATAAATTTATGTGTAGAATGGAAACAGTAAACCAATGATGGTTTTAAACTTAAGAAATTACCTCATCTAGAAGTGAATTTTATGGAGCCATGAAGGAATAACATCACTGCAACCAATGTAAAGAGAATCCAAACCCTCATACTCGTAGGTGATAGAGACGACGAGGGATATTGTATAAACTACACTAACAGTAGTAGCAAAAGTAAGCCTGGTCAATGACCATGAAAGAGTTAACAACAACAAAGCTAGAGCTGTCACCAACAATCAAGGCATGAAAACAAAACTCCAAACCCTACAATGAAGGAGCTTAATAAACAACCAAGTTAAGCTCAAACTTTCACGCAGTGACAAGCCACAATAGGAGGGAAAAAAGGGAGTTACAGGCGGGCCATAAAGCCAAATGCAAAGAGAACAATGAACCCTGACAGAGTAAAAGAAACTGTAGTGGAAAGTTGGCAACAGGACCAAGCTCAAAGGAACCATAGCATGACAAACACAGGCGTTGGAACCACTGAAAATTGAGTATCACTCATGGCCGCCATGAAAGCTTACAGAGCAGCCCGATGGGCCAATTAAAATGTGGAGGAAGAATAAGCCAAGGGTTAGGGTTGTTTGGTTTTATATATGACCATTGCATGGCCAAGAGAAAACCACGTGGCCGCAATAATAAAAATCATGTAGTGGGTCAACTTTCCATAGTTTACCCGCGACGAAATAATAACCAATTATTTTACCAAATGATTTTAACAAATGAAGCATAAACTATAATGTATGCCTTGTTATCATATCATAAAATATATTTCCTAACGTATAGTTGATAGCTCATCATTGGCATGGGGATACAACGTTAAGTTAATGTTGACCTAACACAAGATTGGTAATCTTATAGTCTCGTATAACCCGAAATCCTTGCTTGAAAATTGGTAAATGATGATAAATGTTTATGGTTGTAAAACATCATTGGGGTATGCTTAATATATATATAATAACCCTTTTATCCTTAAATCGTTCAACTTGGAGTGGATGTAATTCATCGAAGTATATAGCATTGACAATATTACTATGTGAGAGTATTATTAACCATGTTTTATCAATGATAATTCTAGTGAAGTATAGTGATCGTTTATCATGTGAAAAGTCTAGTTGAATTGTGTAAAACCATCTAATAACTATAGTTTCTATATTTTAATTACATTGTGGTTTATGCATAATTACACCCTTTTACCAACAATTAAAGTTGTGACAATCATAAAAATTGCATAGCATTGTATTGAGTAGAATTATGAATACTTTACAAGTTCAACGTTGTTTTGAACTTGTATGTCTAATAAACAAAATAGTTTATGCATGTTTATAAGTCTTATAGAAACTAACAAATAAAATAGTAGCAAACTATGAAGTTGGCAAAGTGTAATATAAGGACACTTTTATGAATTCTTTTACATAGTTCATATCGATGAGACTTTAATAGAATTTGGTTGTTTCTCAACTAGACAATTGCCCGTAATTTACCATATCTATACTTGGTAGAATGGTTTTATGCTTATACCAAAATACTGGTGGTTAGCATAGGATAGAAGGCTGACCTTTATAGAAAACATCAACCTTGGAAACTATTTGTAGACAGTAACTTAATACAAGAAAAGTATTATAGAAATAATAAGATTTGCAATGTAATGATACTACTCGAGTCTATAATCAATAGAACCGTATGGCTCGACGTAAAGTTGAGAAGTATAGGCAAACAATGTTTTTATGTGAGAAGACACTATTTTTTTTACATTAATCAAACTTAATGTCAAGAAGTTTACAGGCTATAAGTTTCCCTACATGTTGGGAAATAGGGCAGACTCGGGTTTAATCCTTTTATGTCGCACCAACAAAAGACCCACAGTGTTGGCCCTTTCGGCAACAACCTGCGCGAAGGTTGCAGTCTCACCCGAAATAGCTATGGGGTGCCGCAGAATCAGGTTTCTGCAAGCAGAGAGGGATATTACTGTACCTTAGCCTTTAATAACTTATTAATCAACAATTACACAGCTTTTTCATTCACTTATATACAACTTCGCAGATAGATAAACAACCGTGAGTTGCTTTACCCACTACAGGGAATTCACAGCGAAGCTTGTTATTAGCAGTGATCTAAGTTATCAAATGTATACCGTTATTAATGCATAAAAGACAACAAAAAGAGAAACAACACAAGAAACCACAACACCAGATATAATGTGGTTCACCCCCAGTGTAGGGGTTACGTCCACAAACTGTGTTTTATTCAACTTGCTACAAAACCACAGTTTGATCTGCGCACTCAGCTATAGATCCCTTCAGTCCTTAACAGCTGTGCACACAGCAGCAGGCCTCTGTGCACACAGCTGGAGATCTTTCCTTAATCTTCTTACAAAACCCTCTGCGCACACAGCTGCAGAGGTCGTCCACGCACACAGCTGGGACTTGACCTTTCCTTACAAAATCAGCCTTAGCCTCACCTTAATATTTCTTACTTCATAAAACCTAACCTTTCTTATTTACACAAGTGCCTATTTATAATGCACTGTTTACAAAAACATGGATTCAATACCATGGGCACCCAAAACCCTAAACCCTGGTCTTAAGCCGCGGGTTTATTACAATAGAGGACTTTGACTCAACCCCCGACACCCCTAAGACTATTTTGAGTCAAACCCACGGAGTTACCCATCTTAAGGACCGTTGAGGTGCGCGCCCTAACAGGCCCCTAAGACTCACCAGTGTCCCATCCCGGGGCACTTATCTGCTCGGCTGGTGGTAAAATTTGCTTGGCGAAGACATTGTGCGTTGGTTCTTGGAGTCCTTCCTGCTAGTTGTCGGCTGCCTACTTCTTTATGTTGTTTGATATTGATGCTGAATAAGGCCTTGTGGATCCATCTGCAACCCTATCCTTTGGTTGGGTTGGCGACACTTAACCAACCACAGCTTGGGGTCCCCTGGAATTGTGTGTCATGCTGCATAAGACACACAGCTGCCATGGTTCTGCTATGTGGGAAGATTTCAGGGTGGGGCTCGCCAGAGTCATTTGGCGAGGTCTTATGGCCTTCGTGGCTCCATGTTAGAGAAAATTTGTGCCTGCCTTCGCCTGATTGAGAGCAAACTTCTGCCTACCTGTGTACCTAAGTCGAATACGACTGTACTGGCAGATTACTCAAAAGGTTCTGTAGACCTCTCTCTCTGAACTCTCGTACTAGCTCCTGGACTTCACAATTGTTTGACATGGCTCCAGTCGAGCAAACTCCAAGAAGTGCTTCAAGGAATATTTCACAAGCCAATGTAGCTTACTTATAGAATTCTGTTATAGAATCTATCATCATAGTGTAGTAATGACATCAAATTTGCTTGAATACCAGAAATCTCGTCACACCCAGCCTGAGATTTTCCCGAAATCTCATAATTACGGTTATGGAGAGTAGCTCACGTGTTGCCGCCGTCAAATGCATTTTGTCCCATCCATCTCATACTAGGCTGCGACACAGTTCCAACCTACGACATAACAACCACTTTCTACTTCGACACAGGATGAACCTACGTCCCCTGACCAACCTTCGGCTTCCCATACTTTATCCTTCAGACTACGACATTCCACAGTGTGGCGAGCAGCTGTGCTGGGTACGTAGACTTTTCTTTCTTGGTGCTACCTTCAATTCTGAGGACTTAGCCTGTCCCTGTACTTCTTTAGACGACTCCCATTTATCATAGAAGGAAAGAGTTCTCCATTTAACTTAGCTAGTTGGACTGCGCCCCCATCAGTAACTTTCTGTACTATATATGGTCCCTTCCAATGTGTCTTAAACTTTCCGAGGAACTTCATGAATTTGTTGTCATAAAGGAGCACAAGATCACCCTGCTGGAATTGTTTCTTCTTAATGTGTCTGTCATGCCACGCTTTTTCTCGAGCTTTCTGCACCTGTTGCTGGAAACCTGCAATAAATCTATCCTCCTTGAGTTCTAATATCTGTTTCAGTCTCTCTGTTATTATGGCTGGGTCATCCATCTCGGTGAAAGCAGATATTCTGAGGCTGGGAACAATGTATTCCATGGGCATGATGGCTTCTTTCCCATAAACCAATCGGAAAGGTGTATGGCCTGTCAGCTTTTTGCAAGTAGTTCTGTAAGCCCATAGCACTGCTGGAATGCGAAGGTCCCAATCATTTCTGTTAGCATTACAAATATTTGTCAAAGCATGCTCCAGGATCTTATTAAAAGCTTCGATAGTCCCATTTGCTTGTGGATGATAGGCTGTACTTTTCTGATGGTATACTTGAAATTCTTCAGTCAGCACTGCAATAGTTTAATTTAAGAAATGTGATCCTTGATCGCTCATAAGGATGCGAGGACACCCAAACCTGGACAATATGTGATCGAAGATGAATTGCGCAGCTGTAGCAGCGTTACAGTTCTTGACTGGTTGGGCTTCAGTCCAACGGGTAAGGTAGTCAGTTGCTATAATAATGTATCTCGCGCTAGACTTATTCGCAGGGGGGTTGATGGGGCCGACAAAGTCAATAGCCCATTTGTCAAAAGCTTGTAAGGTTACCTGCAGAACTAGGGGCATTTCATCCCACTGAGATGGTTTGCCTGTCCTCTGACAGACGTTGTAGCTGTGGCAATATTCTCTTACATCCTTATGAACGGTGGGCCACCATAAACCGGCTGTCAAAATCTTCTGTGTGGTAGCTTTCCCTGAATAATGACCTCCTGCTGCGCCAGAATGTGCCTCGGCCAGAATCAGGGTTCGTTCATGCTCTAAAACACACCTACGCAGTATTTCATCTGGTCCCATCTTGTACAGCTGGCCAGCTATTAGGGTGAAGTCCGCTGCTCGCACTACCAGCTACTTTTTCTGTTGTGTTGTCATTTCAACAGGCGGAAACCCTATAGACAAGTACTGAGAAATATCCTGGAAGTAGTCATCGACTATTTGGATGGAAAATAGCTGTGCGTCAGGGAGGCCCTCATCCAAACTGGTGGGTTCTTCTCCCGACTCGAGCCTCGACAAGTGGTCAGGTCCTAGGTTCAGTCTCCCAGGCTTAACTATGATTTCGAAGTCATATTCTTGGAACAGAATCAGCCATCTGCATATTCTTCCTCCTAGCACAGGCTTATTAACCAAATATTTCAAAGCAGAATTGTCAGTAAACATCTTAAAATGAGATCCTAATAGATAATGTTGAAACTTCTGTAGTGCATACACCATAGCAAGGCCTTCCCGCTCGGTTGTAGTATAATTTTTCTCTGCAGTGGATAATTTTCTACTGGCAAAAGAAATAGGGTGGTCGATCTGACCTGCGCCTGGTTGAGCCAATACCACCCCTAGAGCAATGGAGGATGCGTCAACATGCACATGAAATTCTTTGTTCCAGTCAGGAAATACTAGAATAGGGGCAGTGACCATTTTTTCCTTCAGCATATCTAAGCTTTCCTGGCACTCCAGTGTCCATTCGAACTTATTATCTTTCTTCAACTGCCTTTCCATCGGAGCAGTAATTTGAGCATATCCTTGGATGAATTTCCTGTAGTAACCAGTGTGACCGAGTGTCATGCGCAGTTGTTTGACGAACTTCGGGGGTGGCAGATTTACAATAATAGCTATCTTCGCAGGATCCATCATCAATCCCTGCTTACAGACAACATGACCAAGGAGAATTCCAAAAGGGGCACAAAAGATACACTTTTTTAGATTCAAAGCAATCTAGTGCTGTCTACACTTGTTTAACATAAGTCTCAAACTAGTGAGGTGGTATTTTACTAGCCCAAAAATAGTCCAATCATCAAAATAAACTTCTAAGAATTTATGTATATATTCCTTAAACGCAGAGATGACGACTCTAGAAAATATAGCAGGTGCATTCTTCAGCCCAAAGGGCATGACAGTATACTGAAAGGATCCCATTTCGGTAGCAAATGTTGTCTTATGTCGGTCTTCTGGAGCAATTCAAATCTGATGGTAGCCAAAAAATCCATCAGTGAAAGAGTATATTTCTTGACCTCCAACATTGTCGAGCACTTCATCTGTAAAGGGGGTAGGAAAGAGATCATGCAGAAAGGAATCATTTAATTTCCTGAGGTCGACACAGATGCGGATTTCACCCTTAGTCTTCTTCTCTTGGACCACCATAGGACTGACCCACTCAGATTCTTCAACAGGCTCAATTATTCCTGCGGCAAGCATCTTATCCAGCTCCACCTTAACCTTTTCTTTATACTTCGGATTCAATCTATAAGGCCGCTGTTTCACAGGTTTTGCATCAGGTTTCAAAGGGATCTTCATTACGCCAATATCACCCAGGATACCCTTCATTTCGGAAAACTTTGTTGGAAAGAGATCTTGGTACTCGTGGAGAAGTTGGGTTACCTTGCTGACCATTTCATCATCCCAATAGTCACCGATTGTAGCGAGCTTAGGTTGTTCTTCGGATCCAATGTTAACTGTGCGTGTCTTCAGGGGCTGATTTACTTCTGGGGCTTCGACGGCTGGTCCTTGCACATCGCAGCATCCTTCTGACTCAGGGATAGTGATATTGCGTGGGTCCTCATCCTCCTCAATGGCGAAGTTATAACATTCTAGTTTGTGGGCTTCCTGCACTGTCCAATCCGGTCGCTGTTCTACTAGCTCTCGGTCATCAAAGACCTTGGTATGGATGATCCTGATAGCTGCGTCTAGAGCTGGGTAGTCATCATAAGTAGAAAAAGTATGTATAAAACTATGGGCAAGAAAGTCCCAACTTATAGTATCTAGAGCTCAGCTTCCTCGTACCAGGTCTTAGCTATCGGTGCCAGTGTATGGATAAATCTATGTGCCCATTCGTTCTGAGGTACATACCTCCACGCCTCATAGCAGTTTGCCAAATGTGCTTGTGGACTAGATTTTCCATCAAACTTGCTTCGCACCTCCTCAGGCTGGTCCTTAAATCTTAGCCGAAGGAGCTTCTGACAGGCTTCCCAGCTAGGAATCTGTGGCTTATGTCTCTTCCACCATCTGGCTGCTGTGACTCTGAGTGTTGACTCCATAGAAGTCATTTTCTGTGACTCAGGTATCTGACCTGAGAATTGTACGATAAATGGGTCAGGGTCTGTCGAACCATCAAAAGTAGGGAGAGTGCTTGGTTGTGAGCTGAGCCATCTGAGGGATTTAGTAGGTCTGGTACTGCTATGTCCATGGAGCTCATATAATCGGTTCTGCCAACTCTCTAAGTCATCCTCCGAGTTGGTCATACAGGAGCTACCAGACTCCCAACCTGCGGTAGGAGGATCCTCATAACCTCCATCCTGCGTGGTGATAGTGTAGATGGGCTCCATATCATCTGAATCCTTTTGTCGGAGTGGTTCTGTGTACCGTTCCCCTTGTGAGGGATCCAGGGGTAGGATGACTCTCAAGTCGTTCCCTTCGAAGATCATCTGTCTCTTCTTTAGGTTAATAACTACAGCATTTTCCATTGCCCATTCAATTCCTAACAAGGATGGGTAGGGGTTGCTGTCATCAATGATCTCAATTACTTCGAAGTCCACGACAGTACTGACCCCGGCAATATTTATTTGGACACTCAGGAAACTTCCTAGAGGCACAATCCTTTGCTGGTTGGCTAGCCGCAACTGGATAGGGGACCAGGCGAGGGGGGGTTTTCCCATGTGTTCCCAGGTTTGTTTAGTTAACACATTTACGTCGGACCCTAAGTCCAAGATAAAATCAATCAGATTATATGCCCCTATCTGAGCATTCAATCTCATCTCCCTGTCGGTTCTGTTCACTCTATGAACAGTTTTGTCTTGAGCAGAACTGTGCTGAGGTCCGCAGGAAGCAATGACTTTCTGTAGCTCAGTCAGAGCATCCTGATCTCGTAACAGTTTGAGGCAACTCTGTAAAAAGGAGGATAGGGTACTTAAATTATCTCACGGGGCTTCCTGGAGCCACAAAGATAGTTGCTGAGGTTGTGTAGGTGCAACGGATGTGCTAGGGCTAGCAAAATCTTTTTTAACTTCCATAAATGTCTCTCTTTGTCTCATGATATCAAATGCTGGGATTTTCGCAGGAGCCTTACCAACCTGAGCGTCGGCAGGCTGTGTTTCTGTATCCTGTGGGTGTGTCGTAGCTCCACTCCATGTGACAACATTGATATTTGCGGCAGGTCTGGGCTCAACTGAAATCATCTGGATATTCTGTGTAGGGGCACTCTTTCGTGCCTGAATCTTAGCTATGAGCTGCGGGCACTGCTCAATCACATGATCTACCGCGCGGCAGTATCGACATGTCGTAGGGGGGTTCCGATAGTCGCGAGCCAAATGCCCAGCTTGGTTACAATTGTAACACACCAACTGGCCTCGGCCTCTTCCGGCCATACCACCACGACCTCCAGAAGAACCTCTACCAGAGGCACCCCCCTCGTAACCATAGCTATCACTACTTGGGCCTTCATTGTGCACCCAGTAGGCATCATAGGTGCGGCACTCATCCTCATTATGACCTACGGACTTGCATAAATTATAGTAGGGGTTCTTAGGTCCCTATCCGTACCGTTGCAGCAGGTAACAGTTCGCGGGTCGGTGCTGACCTGTCGTTCTGCAGAGCTCACAATATAGGACTTGCGGTGGAAATGGGTCCGACGCACCTGTATGCATATACTTGCTTACCAGAGGGCACCGTTCCTTGTCGTGACCTTCGGTCCGACATTGCATACACCAAACCTCGTCGTGATTGGGTTTTCCCTTCTTCATCTCGCGAAGTTCCAGGGCCATCGCTGCTAGCTGCGCTTGGATTTGAGCAATACCAGAATCATCTCTGATGGGGGCAGTCTCCAGCTTCATTGTGATTTCCATAGCCTCTTGCTAGTTAGCAACCTTCTATTGCATGAGAAGAGTTCTGATATGTGGTAATAATGCTGCGATAAACCATTCCTTGTGCTACGCAGGACTAATGGTAAAGCTAACTTGGTCTAGGAGAACTTTGAATCTTTGGTCAAAGTCCCACACAGATTCGTCGCACCGCTGTTGAATCTCTTTGAGTTCGGTGATGCTCTGCGATTCCGATTTAGGCTTTTTAAATTCTTTGGTTATGGCTGCCTTAATCTCATCTAATGTAGGGCTCTGAGTACTAGAGAACTTCATGAACCAGGTCAAAGCCCGGTCCTGGAAAGAAGTAATGAGTTGTGCGGCTCTCACATCCGGGTCTGTAATTTTCTTCACATTCCATACTGCTTCACATAAAAACCAGAACTGTTCGGGGTCCTCTGATCCCGTGCCTTTGAATATGGGGAGCTTAATGTCATCAACTAGGTGGGCCATGGCGGTTCTGGGAGGGGGACAGGACGTTGATGGGGAGGGATTTACAGGGACAGACTGGCCTGTGGCCGGAATACCTAGACTTGGTTGACTGTCAGACTGCGATGGAATTTCAGGGGTAACAGGGCTTCACTGCGGGGTGACCGGAGGGTTTCCAAGTGAAGGGATTTCTTCAGAGCCCGACTCTTCAGAATTTACGGGGGAAGACGTGGTATCCTGACCTAAGGAATAGGAGTCAAAATCTCGTTTGTACCTTTTTCCACTTCGCAGCAAACCACTTTGCTCGTCGAAGGTATTATCACTTGCAAACATATGTTAGTACTACTAAGCTAGCAGTCTAATTCAAACCACAATATACCCTTTTCAGCCAATAGTATTTTAATCCGCAAGCTTAATGAATTCAAAAACTTACCACGGGGACCTTTGAAGAACTGTTGTTCAGCTTCGCTGAAGGAGGTACTTGTGTCAATGACAAACTCTGTCACGAAAGCTTCCAATGTTCGCGTCGTCCAGAAATCAACAGCGCGGGATACCTCGTTGTTCACGTGTGGCACAAGATTGACCCTTGTGGGCGTCCACGTGGGAACCCGTCGAGCTTGGCAGTTCGTCCTTCTTTCTGTTAACCTAGACAACCACTGGTGCAATTCTATGTGGATACTACCAAAGAAAATTTCATAAGCATCACAAAAAACATACCTTTGTAAAAAGTCACGTGCGCTACAACGCGGATTTGTGTTCTCTTGTTGCGTGAATTGCAGATAAGTCTCAGCAAACCAATCACCGATTTCCGTCAAAG
>LPNX010794155.1:41413-96556 GCA_001517045.1 Pseudotsuga menziesii | reverse complement strand
TTTATGCATAATTACACCCTTTTAACAACATTTCAAGTTGTGACAATCATAAAAATTGCATAGCATCGTATTGAGTAGAATTATGAATACTTTACAAGTTTCGTTGTTTTGAACTTGTATGTCTAATAAACAAAATAGTTTATGCATGTTTATAATTCTTATAGAAACTAACAAATCAAATAGTAGCAAACTATGGAGTTGGCAAAGTGTAATATAAGAACACTTTTATGAATTCTTTTACATAGTTCAGATCGATGAGACTTTAATATAATTTGGTTTTTTCTCAACTAGACAATTGCCCATAATTTACCATATCTATACTTGGTAGAATGTTTTTATGCTTATACCAAAATACTGGTGGTTAGCATAGGATAGAAGGATGACCTTTATAGAAAACATCAACCTTGGAACTGTTTGTAGACAGTAACTTAATACAAGAAAAGTATTATAGAAATAATAAGATTTACAATGTAATGATACTGCTCGAGTCTATAATCAATAGAACCATATGGTTTGACGTAAAGTTAACAAGTATAGGTAAACAATGTTTTTATGTGAGAAGACACTATTTTTTTTACACTAATCAAACTTAATGTCACGAAGTTTACAGGCTATAAGTTTCCCTCTAGAAGATAACTATCGAACAATTTGATACTCAAGTAGGTAGTATGATAATGTATAATAACCAAAAGTACAATCAGTAAAATGTTGCAAGATATGCATATTAAAGTAGAAGTTAATAAGCAACTAAACTTACAAGTTAGAGCCACGATAAGTATTTTTACTGTCACTGCATACGATAAAGAAAGAAACTCAATCATCTAAACTTCGTTTACAAGAAAACTGAAGAAAGCAAACTCTTTTTACCTCATGGAAGTTGTATGGAATTTAGCAGCTTATTTACTAAGCTTTATAATTGCAAATAAAAACACTTCTAGATACTTTACGAAATTTAAAAGTTACTCATTTGATCATACCTGTAAACCTGTAAGAACCAATAATCTTTCTGCGTTAGCATAAATGCTAAGTAATCCAAGGATTAAAAGTTGGATTCCACCTACTGGTCATAAAGAAAACTCATCAGTAAACGAAAATAAAACAGTACGCAAATAAACCTTATTCATGTTACAAAAAGGAAACTGTCGAGTTATCATAATTGAGATTATGTAATACTAATCATTTTGACTGTTTCTTTTATTGCTAACCTTTAGCTATTAGTAAACCATAAATTCAACACTTTATGTTATTTCGAGATTTTAAATTTTTGTGAAATTTTGGGGTTTTGACATGTGGTATCAAAGCACAAGGTTCAAACACTAGGCCTTCATGAAGCCCGTCTAGATTCTATGAAACAATAAATTGAATTATTATGCTGATGCATTTTTTTCTTTTAAATGTTATTCAACAGAGAAATTGTTCTGAAGTTTAACAAACAGGTATGGAAAAGCTGGAAGAATATGCAGAGGAGGATTCTCCAGTTACTAAACCAAGAAACTTACCAAGAGATCCTATACCAGAGGACTTAACTACCAATTCCTCAGAACTGTTACAAACTGTAAAAGACCTAAAATATGAAATGGATTCTGTAAAACGAGAGAATGAAAGGATTCTGAGGGCTCAGGAGGAGCTGAATCAGATCCTAATAGAAAGGTTTCAAACTGAGGGTAGGGGTAGAAGAGCTAAATCAAAAGATACAAGTCATCAACGTAAATCTAAAAATATGAAACATACTAAAACTGAAAGTCGTTCATCTTGAGAGGTGTTTGATGAACAATGAAATAACCATTCTACTAGTGATAGTAGTGATGATAACCAGTACACTAAAAAGAGGAAATACAAACCTTATGAGGAAATTTCAGGGGAATTCAAAAAGATAAAACCACCAACATTCAATGGAGATACTGAGAAGGGGGAGGAAGCTAAATCTTGGTTATCCAAGATGAAGAAGTACTTCCAAATATATAACTATTCTAACCAATTAAAGGGTAAAATGGCTATCTATAACCTCTCAGGGAAGGCTGACATTTGGTGGCAGGACTTGAATAGAGTTAAAGGAATTAAAGAGAAAAATGTAAATTGGAGTACCTTCAAGAGGTACTTTAAAAATAAATTTATGTCTGAGCAATACTATGAAGAAAGAGCAAAAGAACTTTATGAGCTGAAATTAGGATCAATGACAATGAAAGATCTGAACAACAAATTCTTAAGTCTACTTAGGTATGTGTCATACCTTGTAGATGAGAAACCAAAGGTACAGTGATTCCTCAGCTCTCTACCTTATCATATTAAGGACAGGATTGAATATGACAATCCAAAAACTTTGGAAGAAGCTATGAGGAAAGATAACTTCTATTTTGAACAGAATCAAAAGAAAGAAAGTTTGGCCAACTAGATAGCCAAGAAAAATAATAATCAGTATGAACAAAAAAAGAAGGATTTTGTGCCCAACAGAAATTCTAAGAACAATAAGGCCAAAAATTATCCTAATAATAAGAATTTCCATGGAAATAAGAATAGTCCTCCAAACAATCAGAATAATTCCAAGGGTAAAGAATTAGTTAATAATCATGGTAATTATACCAAGAACTTTAAGTGCAAAGAACCTCTAAAGTGTTGGTAGTGTAATGGCCCACACTATGCTTCAGTCTGTCCTAACCGAAAAAAGACTGTTAGCAATATTCATACCATACAGGAGGAGATGACTATTGGAGAATTAGCAAGGACGATGCCCAGAATCAACGCAGCCTTGGAGAATCAACAAGCAGAATATCAAACTTCCATGGTGGAAGTAGAAGGTATGATAAAACAAACCCCTGTTACTATTTTGATTGATCCACGAGCTAGTCTCAGTTATATTGCACCTAAAATGGTAGAAAAATGTAAGTTACCTGTTGAAAATTTTGAAAATTCTTGGTTGGTTCAGTTAGCCACTGGTGCTAAAAGAAAGGTAACTTGTTTTGTAAAATATTGTTCAGTAGTTATGGATCATTTTGAAACTGTTGTAAAGCTTAATGTATTGCCTCTTGGTTCTTATGATTTACTGATTCGTATGGACTGGTTAGAACAACATAGGGTAATTTTAAATTCTTATGATAAAACTTTCACATGTTTAAATAGTGATGGAAAACTAGTAAGTGTAAAAGGAATCCCTAGAAAAACCACCATAAGGCAGATTTCTTCTTTACAACTTAAGAGAGCTGTTAGGAAGGGATGTAAAGCTTATGCAGTAAAAATAACTAATGAGGAGAGTCTAATTAAGATGGATAATTTAAAAGAGGAAGACATACCAGTCTTAAGAGAATATGTTGACGTATTCCCTGAAGAAATTTCGGGACTACCTCCGAAAAGGGAATTGGATTTCACCATTGAGCTGGTACCTGGTGCAGTACCTAGCTCAAAGGCCCCTTATCGAATGAACATACTTGAACTTAATGAATTAAAGTCCCAATTAAAAGAACTAAGTGATAAAAAGTATATTCGACCTAGTGTGTCTCCCTGGGGGGCACCTGTCATCTTCGTTAAGAAAAAGGACGGAACCATGCGATTTTGCATAGATTACCGTCTATTAAATAAGATGACCATTAAAAATCAATATCCGTTGCACTGCATTGATGATCTATCTGATCAATTACGTGGAGCCACATTATTTTAAAAAACAGATTTAAGGTCTCAATATCATCAAGTGAGGATTAAAGATGAAGATATCTTTAAGGCAACTTTTAGAACTCGATATGGTCATTATGAGTTTGTCGTCATGCCATTTGGGCTTACTAATGCAACAGCTATTTTTATGTGTTTAATGAACAATGTTATGCATAAGTATTTAGATAAGTCTGTGGTCGTGTTTATCAATGACATTCTAATCTATTCAAAAACTAAAGAAGAATACAAAGAACATCTAAAAATTGTTTTGCAAGAGTTAGCAGATCATCAACTCTTCGCAAAGTTTAGTAAATGTGATTTCTTCAAGGATGAGATTTAGTACTTAGGTCATGTGGTGACCAAGGAAGGGATTTCAATAGATCCTGAAAAGATAAGGGCGATCGAAGATTGGCCAATTCCTAAGGATGTAATGGATGTTTGATCTTTTGTGGGCATTACCGAGTACTACCGAAGGTTCATTGAAGGTTTTTCGAAGATCGCAAATCTGATAACTTCTTTGCAGAAGAAAGGAAAGAAGTTTGAATGGAACGAGAAATGCGAAGAAAGCTTTAAAAAGTTAAAAATTTTATTCACCAGCGCACCCATTTTAAGAATAGTTGATCCTAATAAAGATTTTGTAGTGTGCACTGATGCCTGCAATGATGGCTTAGGCGGTGTTCTGACTCAAGAAGGGCATGTTATTGCCTATCAGTCAAGAAAATTAAAAATTCATGAAAATAATTATGCAACTTATGATCTAGAATTAGCCGATGTTATACATGCTCTAAAGATGTGGCGACATCACCTAATTTGCAGAAAATTTATTTTAATGACTGCTAATAAAGGATTAAACTATCTGTTAGATCAGCGTATTTTAAATTCCAGTCAATCTAGGTGGCTGGCTTTTCTAAGTGAGTATGATTTCAAAATTTAACACATTAAAGGTAAAGAAAATAAAGTTGCCGATGCATTAAGTAGGAATGCAAGGATGAATTTTGCAGCAACTATCCGCACCTATGCTACATATTTGGATGAACAGCTTAAAGTAGGAATAGAACAAGATGAAATTTACAAAAATTTACAAACTAAAACTAAAGAAAATCCAACAGAAAGCTTAAGTAAAGGGTACAGTTTGAATGCCAAAGAATTTTTACTGTATAAAGATAGAATGTATGTCCCTAACGTACCTAAAGTTAAGCTGTTAATTTTGGATGAAATTCATAAAACTCCATACTCAGGTCATCCAGGCTATCAAAAGACTATAACTATGTTAAGAAAAGAATATTTTTCGCCAAATATGAAGACTGAAGTAGCAGAATATATTGCTAAGTCTTTTGAATGTCAGCAGGTGAAAACTGAACATCAACACCCAATTGGATTACTTTAGCCATTACACATTCCTAGCTGGAAATGGGAGATAATTAGTCTCGATTTCATTACTGGACTACCTAGAAATCAGAATCTGAATGATTCCATCATGGTAGTAGTTGATAATTTAAGTAAAGCAGCTCATTTTATACCTGTTAAAACTACATATAAAGCTGCAAACATAGCTGATATTTTTCTAAAACAGATTTTCCGATTGCATGGAATACCAAAAGTAATAATCTCAGATAGAGATCCTAAATTTACAGGAAACTTTTGGAAGTCTCTGTTTAAAGGATTAAACACTACATTAAATTTTAGTACTTCTTTCCATCCTCAAACAGATGGACAAACTGAAAGGGTAAACCAAGTACTGGAAGATTTATTAAGAATGTATGTAAAAGACCATCCAGGTAAATGGGAGGATTATTTGCGTATCATAGAATTTGCTTATAATAATAACTATCAAACATCAGCCAGATTTAGTCCTTTTGAAATTTTATATGGAAGGAAATGTAATACTCCTATCTCTTAGAGTAATCCAGTGGATAGATTGGTATTAGGTCCTGAACTGTTAAAGGAAATGGAAGAAATTGTAACACAAGTGCAAGGTAATCTGAAAGTTGCGTAGGATCGGCAGAAAAGTAAAGCAGACTTAAAAAGAACTCGAAAGGAGTTTAAGGTAGGTGAACATGTGTTCATCAAGGTAAGGCCCAAAAAAGAGCTCTCTGAGATTGGGGAGTTGTGTGAAACTAGCACCTCGTTACTGTGGTTCATTTGAAATTCTGTCTAGGATTGGACAAGTAGCTTATCAATTAGCATTACCACCAAATTTAAGAGTACATAATGTTTTTCACATTTCTGTATTAAGTAAATATGTTCATGATGCTACTCATGCTGTTAACTGGAATGATGTACAAGTGGAACTAGAAGGATATTTTCTGGTGGAACCGGACTGTATCCTCGGGTGGAGGGAGATCACACTTCGGAACCACACCATTGGACAAGTGAAGGTGCAATGGAAGCATCTTAGTCCAGAGGAAGCCACCTAGGAATTGGAAAGTAATATGCGAGATGCATATCCAATTCTGTTCCAGGGGAATTCTGAGGATGAAGAATAAATAACATCGAGGATGATGTTATGTTCTAAGGGGGTGTGTATGTCACATACCCCAATTTTACAAAAATAATATTATCTTATTTGATGTTATTTAAGACATTATGTTAAATTTTATGCTAAGTTGTAATTGATGACTTAGCAGAGTCAAGGATATTGAATGTAATTCTGAATATTTTAATTATAAATAAATAAAAGTGGAGACAACAGCTTAGGAGAGTTGTTAAAAAGGTGTTTACTAGTCAAGTTGGTGGAGGAGACTGGGTGGAGAGAAAACAGACAAGTGGAAGCATCCTCAAACCTCTTCCAACTGTTGCAGGTGGCAACCTCCCTACATTTGGGGTCATGATCCCCCAAGAAAGTGGGATTAGAGCAGGTGGCTCAATTAATGACAACTGACCCAAAAGACCTAGGAAATATTTATAAAAATGCCCATTGAAGAGAGTTGAGGCTGCTCATTTTGTAGAGAAGTATTCATTCAGGTGAATGTACTTTAGATAAATTCAATGGTGAGGGAATTTGTGGAAAGAGTTTGAGGGGTTAACTTCTAAGTGATCTAGTGTAGCTTTTCAGCTGAAGGATCTTACTGCTGAGCGCAGAGTGATTATTAAGTCATTGGACTAGTCTATTGTTTGCTTGTTCCACCAGTTCTCATCCAAGGAGACCAGGAACAGGCTCGAGGGTCCTGAGGAGACATTGTTTGAGAGCTCTCCAGGAGTTGGTAGGGAGGAACGGCCTCCTAACGCTATTGTTGTCCATCTTAATCAAGTTCTACAGTCTTTTGTTTTACTATGTTAGATGGTTAAATGTGAAACTGACTGATTAATGAATGTTAAATTTTTAGTTGTGAACTGATAGAGTTATTAATCTTTTAGTTTATTGAAATAATGAATCAGGAATAGATGAAAAATAATCATAACCTGTGTTTTTCCACATCTGGAAGGACCAGACCATACTCTAGAACAGGCAGTGTATTTAAATTAGATGAAGGATATGATAGGAGTTCAAATGAATAGATGTATTATGCATTTCATAATATCAGAGTAACTTATTTCTGTATATGTAGATTATTATCAGAAAAGAATAATAACCTGTTTATTTATGTTTATGGATTAACTAGCTTGTTGATGTAAGTAAGCTAGAAAATAAATAGCCATAACTTATTACAGGTAGCGGGTTTATTATATTAATAAGTTACTCAAGTAGATAAGATGTTATTCTTACACAGTAGATTATTTTGTTACTGAAATCAAATTACGCAGGAGGGTAAATTGTGATACACTATATATATATATATATATGTTTATATTATTAACCTGTAGCAGGGGCAGTAGAAATAACCCAGTCAAACCATTTTATTATAATCTGCTAAGTAAAGATTTAAAACCAGAATTACTTAGTTTATGTACTAATGATAATAACTAATTATGTGTTGCAGCTGCAACATTTTCCCAAAATTCCAAAAAAAATTTAGGACCTTCCTTTGCTTGGATTAGTTTGATTTTCTTCTTTGATTTAATCTAATGATTTTTCAGAAAGACTTTTCTTATGATTGGATTGATCTACCACTTATTTCGATTTTTCTTCTAACGCTTGAAAAAATCCAATGTTTGATCAAACTTCATCATTGCTTTTAAATGCATTTTCAACATGCTTGAATCGAAAGTTTATTTGGTTGGTACTCCCGCCGTTGTAGAGAAATAACAAGTCTTGACTTCGATTTCCTTTCCGATACGTTGGTTTTCACATCGGATGTTTTTTGGTTTCGCATCAGAACCTTTATTACTTCTTCCTCCGCAGTTGTGGACGGCGAATTGCTAGGTCTCTCGATTATTGTTTGAAGTCGCGGCCCCGCTATTTTATTTTCGTCGATCCTTGAGTTATGGGGTTTCCACCATTGCGGCTACGAAAAGATCTATCCTTCCGGAAATTTGAATCATTTTAAAATCCCGACATCGCGGAATGATTTATTCTTTGTTCTTCCATCGTTGCGGCTGCAAGAGGCACTAATCTTTCCGATCTCTTAGTTTTTTCTCTTCTGATTCGGACCTTGTGTCGCAGGTCGTTTTATCCTATGTTCTTCCGCCATTGTGGCTGCAAAAGCGATAACCCTTCTGATCGGTTAATGGTTTCTCCCCCGATAAAGTCTTTGCCTATGGTGGGATGACTTGTCCTTTGTGTCTCTGTCATTGCGGCTCCCGTTCTGCTTTCCACTCCGATGTTTTAAAGCTCCGACGCGTTATTGTTGTTTTCTCGGTTATCCCTACGGATAGGTTAGCGTTTTGGTCCTCCGACCGTGCGGAAGGAGTTATGCTTCCGACCTCCGATCTAAAGCGCTCTACCCTCTGATGATAGTCGCATGTCTGTAACCTTTGTTGCTTCCGATGTTGCGGCTCCCAAAGCAATTAAGCACCCAAAGTGCAAATATCCTCTGACTTTCGATTGAGAGTTTTCCCGACCACGGGTCACGTGTCCTTAACCTTTTTTTTTTGCTTCCACCGTTGCGGTTGGGGCAGAGCTTTTAGCTTCCGATTCTAGCACCCTGAGCTCTCTGTTCTTGTCGTTAATGTTTTCTTGCGAACCCGTGGGTAGACGAAGTAGTAGTGCCAGCGTTGGTTAAGCTTCGTGGCAGTAATAATGTGCATGGTCTCTCTTAATGCTTAGCCTTTTTGGTTGATATGATTTGAATGTGATTCCAATGAATGATGCACATCGTTTGATTGCAGGTGGTTTCTAAAGAATGGTCAAACTACTGTGGCTCGGAGGGAGATGGGCAATTTGGTAAAAGTAGAGACGAAACCATCAGGATCGCAAGCGGGACAAACGAAGGAAAAGACAAAGTGAATGGCGATAAAGGCACAGACCCGAAAGATCTGTCAGTTAATAATCATATCATGAAGGCGCACAGAAAATAAAATGGGAAGATGAAGCGTTTTGAGGGACCGAAAGGTCATACGTTTGGGGGGGTAGCCCAAGGGGTCTGCATTGGTAGTTTAAATATTTGAAAGTAGAACTTAGAAGGGGCTTTTTCCCAGTTAGATTTGTGAATACATATTGTAAGAAGAACTATTTCCTTTTGCAATAGATAATTACAGTTTTCCTGTTGGAGAAAGCTTGGTGGAATAATCAAATGTTGTGCTATGGATTTGTTGAAGAGGAACTATTTCGTTTTTAGCTTTGCGTTCAATAACTGTGAGACCGTTCTAACTCTTTGAACCTATGTTCTTGTATGAATGTTCTCTGGTTTATTTTATGAAGATTTCCACTATGAGTAATGAATGTTGTTCATAAACAATTGGTTATCTGGTTGTTCAAATATCTTTTAATGTTCATGCATTTTGAAAGAAGTATCAGCTATCTGTGATTTTTCATAATGCATGTACAAATTACATTACTCATTAATGAATGATAACTTTTCTCCCTAGGGATATATTAGGTAGTTAGTTGTAATTTCTTGTTGTGTGTGATTTAGATACGAGAGAGTTTAAGACGAGAGGTAAGAACCTGTGCATCACATTGTGACCGCTCCTCATATTCTATGTCAATCTGCATGTTAAATAGGCACTTGCATATCATGCTTAAGTCAAAAAATACAAAAATATATACAGTGGACTGGGCCGTAACCGGTAAAACCCTTTGTTTTTGCTACTTGACCTACGGTAGCCGGACCGCAAACCGGACGGATTCCCTACACCAAACAGTCACGGGCTAGTTGGGAACATTGACTGGGGAGAATCCCTTGCTGTTGTTGCCTGCAAATTTCTAGGCCTCAATAGTTCTGGCGCTAGAAGAAGGGCCGCCAGTGCATGGCTGGTCGTGGAAACTTATTTTCCCAAGATTACCCCACCAACAGATATTTTAAAGCTTTTGACCTGACCCAAGCCCTCACAGGTTTTGGTTCTACCTTTGAAACAAGAAAGCCCAGTTTCATCTTACTGTGTTTCTTACTCAGATTACTGGTCATTCACCTTTGCTCATGGTTGGTATAAATGTGAATCATCCCAACCCACTGCCAGTTTAGAGAGCTAGTTCACCTTTGAACCTCACACCTCCCTTGCATAACCTACCTCAAGCCTTTGATAAGTTGCTGCCCAAGTTTGACCTCGATGCAAATACTGATGTAGATGACCACTTGCAAAGTTTCTATTTAGCAGTAGAATGGTTAAGGGCTGGGGAATACGAAGATGTTGTCTGTAGATTGTTCCCTCACACCCTTAAAGGAGCAGCAACATCCTGGTATTTCAGTTTGCCTGCAAACTCTATTCCTGATTGGGACACCTTCGAAAGGACTTTCAGAAGTAAGTACTCATCCCAAAAGACACATGCCTCACTAATGAAAGGTCTTGGTTTGTTAAGAAAAGAGAAGAATGAGAAGGTACACAGTTTCACTCAAAGATTTTCAACATACCTAAAGAACTTTTCTGAAGCTGACAGACCCTCTGACAAGGTCTTAATTGAATATTTCACCTCTGCCCTAGGACCTGAATTAGATATGTTTTCCAAAATGAAAGCCAAGCCTACGTTGGTAGAGACTTATGAAGAAGCACAAAGGGTAGAGGCTGAAAAGGAAAGTATAGAAGACTATCCTGAGCAACTGAGAGAAAAGACTATTGAGAGAAGAGCCTTATTGCTGTCTAAACCTCAAGCTGAACAATCACATGATTATCAGGGAATGTTGAAAATGATGTAGAATCTATCCAACATAATAATAGATCTGGAGAAAGAGAGGGAAGCTCAGAAAACTTACAAACCCCACTACCCAAAAAGAGAGGATAGCAACCAATGGAAAATACCTCCACCAAATTTACCATCAATAAACATAACAGAAGTAGGGGGTGATAATTTCTGCACTTTTCACCAACAACCTCATTCTAAAAAGAAGTGTCCTCAATGGTTAAAATTGATGACATTGGTGATGAATAAGCTGCTGAAATCTAAATTGACTAAGGACAGTGGTAAGAAAGAAGAGAAAAACCAGACCATAGAGAAACAAGATGATGATACCATGTTCTTATGGAATGGTGTCTCGCTTTTCAACACAGAAGAGAATGCTCTTAAATCTGAATACACACCAACATCAACAAAAGGTACGGACCTAGCAACAAAGGACATGGATTTAACAATTTCAAAGATCAGAAAATTGCAGGAGAATGTCAAGAGACAGGTGATTGTGAATGTTAAAGATAAAACACCTAAAGTCACTACTATGAACCAGGAGGCAGAGCCAATCAACGAGCTTGTCAAACATGTGGAAGGGGTTGATGAAGGAAACACTGAGGAAGTCGAGAAGCTTAAAGAGGATATACCCGCTCAAAACCAACTAGGAGAAGAAGAAATAGAACCAGGTTGGGAAGAAAAAGATGAGACCCCGCCTTTTCTTTTGACCTTAGAAATGTTGAATCATAATGTGCATAATTGCTTGGTAGATTCTGGATCAGCGGTGAAGGTTATGCCACTGGAGGTTTTCAAAAAGATTAATGGACAGCCAGAGTCCACACCTTGGGAAGTAACGCAATTAGATAGCATAGGTGTCAAAGTAGTAGGGGAGATGAAAAATGTCCTCATTCGCTTTTCTGCAAATAAAAAAATATGCCAATCTATTGACATTATGGTGGCTGACATACCAGGTGGATATGGGCTTATTCTCAACCGAGATTGGTCTGCTAGATTAAAAGGTTATTTTGCTTCAGACTGGTCTCATTTATGGTTGCCTCTTAAGGGTACCCCTAATCAGATTAAAATTTTGAGAGAACCCTACATGAAGCACACTGTCACTAAGCTGGGAGAAAGTAGTGAACCTGGTAACTCTGTCCTGGGAAATTATCTGACTGAGCTTAAGCTAAGACATCATACCTCAAGAAAGGCCAGTTCTACAATTGACACTCAGCCTGAGCTCCTTCAAATTCCTCAGGTTGAAAAGGATCACGGTAGACTAATAGACATGGTCTCAATTTCAAAAATGGTACACTTAGACCATGGATAGATTTTCAGCCTACACTACAGCCTAGCCCTTTAACTCGTTGGACTGAAGATTTTTAAGGGCGGGCCCACATTTTCTTTTTCTTTTCTTTTTTGCCTTGTACATAAATAATGTTGTTTTTCTTTAATGCTTTGATGTTGTTTTCTTTTTGGTTATTTGATTTGATGTTGTTTTCTTTTGATTTAAATGCTTTGTTACTAGTTCTTTTTTTTTTAATAAAGAGGCAAACTTTTGGTTGCAGTGGAAACATCAGGGTTCTTAATTAACTGAAAGGCTATGCTTTGAAACATAGAATCTCTTCTAGTAGCAGTGTTCCTAATTGGCCATGCATTCATTGAAGTTCTACTTAACCCCTGTAAATAACTTAGAAGTAACAGGTCTGGAATACTATTTCGAGGCTCCATCCATTTCACATCTAAGATGTCCAAGGGAGTGAAAGCAGAGGACCCACGGAAAGGAAGCAAAGTAGACAGTACATCATATATAAATGATCCCATGCCATCATTTCAGAAAAGCTAAAATCTATCAAGAGTCAAAACTCCTTAAAGAAACAATACATATCAAAGCAAAGTATCAAAAAACATGAATTTCAAATTTGCCGAAAGTTCCTCTCCGTCCGTGAGATGAACAGTAAATTCTTCTCTCACACAAAAGGACACTATGGATAGAGGATTCTGAATAAAATTCAGAAAGAAAGGCAAATGGAGGACTCACAAGAACTAAAGTTCAAAGGGGCACAAAAGTGCAGTTGGCATGGGAATGAGGAACAAAAGGATAATGTTGTTTACTATCTGTTACAATCCTGTGGTGTCCAAGACAGAAACTACCCAAGGATAGGGGTAAAATAAATCTCACTTATTTGGCCTCAAAAGAGTTATTCAGACTTGCAAATATTTCTGATGTTACCTTTTCCCCAATGAGTCAAAGGTATGAACTGGTCAACTTAGGAATACAAACATCAAGAAGATTTCAGCTTCTATCCAGACAGTCTTGCACTGGGAACAAGTTATGTCAGAAATCTGGGGTTCACCAGGTAGTCGCCAATTGTTGCAGTTGCAACATTTTCTCAAAATTCCAAAAAAAATTTAGGACCCTCCTTTGCTTGGATTAGTTCGATTTTCTTCTTTGATTTAATCTAATGATTTTTCAGAAATACTTTTCTTATGATTGGATTGATCTACCACTTGTTTCGATTTTTCTTCTAACGCTTGAAAAAATCCAATGTTTGATCAAACTTCATCGTTGCTTTTAAATGCGTTTTCAGCATGCTTGAATCAGAAGTTTATTTGGTTGGTACTCCCATCGTTGTGGAGAAATAACAAGTCTTGACTTTGATTTCCTTTCCGATATGTTGGTTTTCACATCAACTGTTTTTTGGTTTTGCATCGGAACCTTTATTACTTCTTCCTCCGCAGTTGTGGACGGCAAATTGCTAGCTCTCCCAATTATTGTTTGAAGTCACGACCCCGCTATTTTATTTTTGTCGATCCTTGAGTTATGGGGTTTCCGCCGTTGCGGCTACGAAAATCTCTATCCTTCTGGCCATTTGAATCGTTTTAAAACCCCGACGTCGTGGAATGATTTATCCTTTGTTCTTCCATCGTTGCAGCTACAAGAGGCACTAATCTTGCCAATCTCTTAGTTGTTTCTCTTCTAATTCGGACCTTGTGTCGCAGGTCGTTTTATTCTGTGTTCTTCCGCCATTGCGGCTACGAAAGCAATAACCCTTCCGATCGGTTAATGGTTTCTCCCCCGATAAAGAATTTTCCTATGGCGGGATGACTTGTCCTTTGTGTCTCCGTCGTTGCGGCTCCCGTTCCACTTTTCGCTCCGATGTTTTAAAGCTACGACGCGTTATTGTTGTTTTCTCGGTTATCCCTGCGGATAGGTTAGCATTTTGGTCCTCTGACGTTGTGGAAGGAGTTATGCTTCCGACCTCCGATCTAAAGCGCTCCGCCCTTCGATGATAGTCGCATGTCTGTAACCTTTTTTGCTTCCGTTGTTGCGGCTCCCAAATCAGTTAAGCACCCGAAGTGTAAATATCCTCCAACTTCCGATTGATAGTTTTCCCGCCTGCGAGTCACGTGTCCTTAACCTTTTTTTTTTGCTTCCGCCATTGCGGCTGGGGAAAAGCTTTTAACTTCCGATTCCAGCGCCCTGAGCTCTCTGTTCTTGTCATTGATTTTTTCTTGCGAACCCGTGGGTAGACGAAGTAGTAGTGCCGGCGTTGGTTAAGCTTCGTGGCAGTAATACTGTGCATGGTCTCTCTTAATGCTTAGCCTTTTTAGGTTATATGATTTGAATGTGATTCCAATGAATGATGCATGTTGTTTGATTGCAGGTGGTTTCCGGAGAATGGTCAAACTACTGCAGCTCGGAGGGAGATGGGCAATTTGGTAAAAGTAGAGCCGAAACCATCAGGATCGCAAGTGGGACAAATGAAGGAAAAGACAAAGTGAATGGCGATAAAGGCATAGACCCGAAAGATTTGTCAGTTACTAATCAGATCATGAAGGTGCACAAAAAATAAAATGGGAAGATGAAAGGTTTTGAGGGACCGAAAGGTCATACGTTTGGGGGGGCAGCCCAAGGGGTCTACGGTGGTAGTTTAAATATTTGAAAGTAGAACTTAGAAGGGGATTTTTCCCAGTTAGATTTGTGAAGACATATTGTAAGAAGAACTATTTCCTTTTGCAATAGATAATTACAGTTTTCCTGTTGGAGAAAGCTTGGTGGAATATTCAAATGTTGTGTTATGGATTTGTTGAAGAGGAACTATTTCGTTTTCAGCTTTGTGTCCATTAACTGTGAGACCGTTCTAACTCTTTGAACCTATGTTCTTGTATGAATGTTCTTTGGTTTATTTTATGAATATTTCCATTATGAGTAATGAATGATGTTCATAAACAATTGGCTATCTGGTTGTTCAAATATCTTTTAATGTTCATGCGTTTTGAAAGAAGTATCAGCTATCTGTGATTTTTCATAATGCATGTACAAATTACATTACTCATTAATGAATGATAACTTTGCTCCCTAGGGATAGGTTAGGTAGTTAGTTGTAATTTCTTGCTGTGTGTGATTTAGATGTGAGAGAGTTTAAGACGAGAGGTAAGAACCTGCGCATCACATTGTGGCCGCTCCTCATATTCTATGTCAATCTGCATGTCAAATAGGCACTTGCATATCATACTTAAGTCAAAAAATACAAAAATATATACGGTGGACCGGGCCGTAACCGGTAAAACCCTTTGTTTTTGCTACTTGACCTACGGTAGCCGGACCGCAAACCGGATGGATTCCCTACACCAAACAGTCACGGGCTAGTTGGGAACGTTGACTGGGGAGAATCCCTTGCTGTTGTTGCCTGCGAATTTCTAGGCCTCAACACTATGTCTACAAATATTCGAACCTCAAGTAGGGTATTATTATCATAATTAAATTCTAAAGAACAAAACTAAGTCTAGAGTTTATGTACATCTTATCAAGGAACTTTAATAAACCCTATCTATATTGTATTAAATAAAAACAATCAAAATATGATAATAATTAACATTTAAATAAATGTTTATTTGTAAAAAGAACTATTCTTTTAACTTTCACAAATAGGATATACATGTAAAAGAGTATCTATAGGGTCAAAACCCTTTATTAATTCTTGCAATAAAAGAAAAATAGTTAAGCTATGAATCTACTATTTGAAATAATATCACTGAATAAACCGAACTATTGTAGACTGGTTACAATCTTTATAAATAAAATATATGTACAGATGCAAATTCAGGAAATTACATTATATACAGATAACAATATCTACTTAAACAATATTTGTTTACAAATAAAGAACCTACTTAAACAAATTGAAGGAATCATTTAAAAACAGGGGTTGCACTCAAGAAACCCTAGCTCAAAAATTCATGAGCCAATAAATAGAAATACCATGACTGACAATAGTATTGAATCTATTAACATTAATCTAATGCAATTAATAACGGTAAAATTATTATCTTACAGTCGAATAGGGTAAAAACCCTAGCTCATATTTCTGAACAACCAAATATTCAGTACCAATTACTCTACGAAACAATTACAGTTACAGGTTAAGGTAAATAACTAAATTATATCATAAAACGCAATTAATGGGAACTTTATTTTATTCACACAGAGTTACCAAATAGTACATGGCTGAAGCGAGTCTAAGCTTGAAGGAAGACTGTCTTAAAAGACATTGCATTACTTTAACGAGCCCGAAGGCTGAACTTAAAAACTTAAACAGAGTACAAAAACCAGCTAAGAGCCGGACACCCATATCGTGACATGGGGTGTTTTATAAATGAGTACTAGAAAACTTAATATTACAATATTATAAATCCTTTCTTTAACATAAGAGGAGAGCATTACAAGTTACGACGTTGAGCCAGAGTCACCCTGCTGAAAGCAAGGGTTAAAATCAAAAACAAAAAACTATTAACCAAAGAATAACAACCCAAGACTGGGAACGACATTGCCGTAACTCCTTCCAACTACAAAGATATGAACAAGCAAGAGAACCATATTTCGAAACTAGGGCTTACCATAGACTGAATGTTGGGCCATTTGAGAAGTGTTTACTGTCAAATGTGGAGGCAAACTATCCCTGCAAAATAAAAACTAGAGTTTAATTAAAAATAAATTTATGTGTAGAATGGAAACAGTAAAACAATGTTGGTTTTAAACTTAAGAAATTACCTCATCTGGAAGTGAATTTTATGGAGCCACAAAGGAATAACATCACCGCAACTAGTGTAAATAGAAGCCAAACCATCATACTCGCATGTGACAGAGACGACGGGGGCTCTTGTACAAACTACACTGACAGCAGTAGAAAAAGCAAGTTTGGGCAATGGCCATGAAAGAGTTAACAACAACAAAGTTGGAGCTGTCACCAACAAGCAAGGCATGAAAACAAAACCCCAAACCCTACGACGAAGGAGCTTAACAAACAGTCAAGTTAAGCTCAACCTTTCATGCAGTGACAGGCCACGATAGAAGGGCAAAAAGGGAGTTACAGGCATGCCATAAAGCCAAATGCAAAGAGAACAAGGAACCCTGAAAGAGTAAAAGAAACCGCGGTGGAAAGTTGGCAACAGGACTGAGCTCAAAGGAACCATAGCATGACAAACACAGGCGTTAGAACCACTGAAAACTGAGTATCACTCACGGCCACCATGAGAGCTTGCAGAGCAACCCGAAGGGCCAACGTAAAATGTGGAGGAAGAATAAGCTAAGGGTTAGGGTTGTTTGGTTTTATATATGACCAGTGCATGGCCAAGAGAAAACCACGTGGCCGCAATAATAAAAATCATTTAGTGGGTCGACTTTCCATAGTTTACCTGCGACCAATAATAACCAATTATTTTACCAAATGATTTTAACAAACGATGCATAAACTATAACGTATGCCTTGTTATCACATCATAAAATATATTGCCTAATGTATAGTTGATAGTTCATCATTTGCATGGGGATACAACGTTAAGTTAACGTTGACCTAACACAAGATTGGTAATATTATAGTCTGGTATAACCTGAAATCCTTGCTTGAAACTTGGTAAACGATGATAAATGTTTATGCTTGTAAAACGTCGTTGGGGTATGCTTAATATATATATAATAACCCTTTTATCCTTAAACCGTTCAACTTGGAGTGGATGTAATTCATCGAAGTATATAGCATTGACAATATTACTATGTGAGAGTATTATTAACCATGTTTTATCAATGATAATTCTAGCCAAGTATAGTGATCATTTATCATGTGAAAAGTCTAGTTGAATTGTGTAAAACCATCTAATAACTATAGTTTCTATATTTTAATTACATTATGGTTTATGCATAATTACACCCTTTTAACAACATTTCAAGTTGTGACAATCATAAAAATTGCATAGCATCGTATTGAGTAGAATTATGAATACTTTACAAGTTCATTGTTGTTTTGAACTTGTATGTCTAATAAACAAAATAGTTTATGCATGTTTATAAGTATTATAGAAACTAACAAATCAAATAGTAGCAAACTCTGAAGTTGGCAAAGTGTAATATAAGAACACTTTTATGAATTCTTTTACATAGTTCAGATCGATGAGACTTTAATAGAATTTGGTTGTTTCTCAACTAGACAATTGCCCGTAATTTACCATATCTACATTTGGTAGAATGGTTTTATGCTTATACCAAAATACTGGTGGTTAGCATAGGATAGAAGGCTGACCTTTATAGAAAACATCAACCTTGGAAACTGTTTGTAGATAGTAACTTAATACAAGAAAAGTATTATAGAAATAATAAGATTTGCAATGTAATGATACTACTCAAGTCTATAATCAATAGAACCATATGGTTCGACGTAAAGTTAAGAAGTATAGGCAAACAATGTTTTTATGTGAGAAGACACTATTTTTTTTACACTAATCAAACTTAATGTCAAGAAGTTTACAGGCTGTAAGTTTCCCTACAGAAGATAAATATTGAACAGTTTGATACTCAAGTAGGTAGTATGATAATGTATAATAACCAAAAGTACAATCAGTAAAACGTTGCAAGATATGCATATTAAATTAGAAGTTACTAAGCAACTAAAATTATAAGTTAGAGCCACGGTAAGTATTTTTACTGTCGCTGCGTACGATAAAGAAAGAAACTCAATCATCTGAACTTCGTTTACAAGAAAATCGAAGAAAGAAAACTGTTTTTACCTCACGGAAGTTGTATGGAATTAGTTGCTTATTTACTAAGATTTATAATTGCAAATAAAAACACTTCTGGATACTTTATGAAATTTAAACGTTACTTGTTCGGTCATACCTATAAACCTGTAAGAACCAGTAATATTTCTGCATTAGCATAAATGCTAAGTAAGCCAAGGATTCAAAGTTAGATTCCACCTACTGGTCATAAAGAAACTCATCAATAAACTAAAATGAAACAATACGCAAATAAACCTTATTCATGTTACAAAAAGGAAACTGTTGAGTTATCATAATTGAGATTATGTAATACCAATCATTTGACTGTTTCTTTTATTGCTAACCTTTAGCTGTTAGTAAACCATAAATTCAACATTTTATGTTATCTCAAAATTTTAAATTTTTGTGAAAATTTGGGGTTTAGACAAGTGTGCTCATCAATCTCTCGGCATCACTGCCACCCCCGAGTTGGGCATGATTCCACGAGGCACTAGGGAACAACATCTTACACGTAGCCAAAACCATACATCCACAGTGAAGCCAACTCACCGTTGGGTTTCACAGACTGCTAAGGAAACAATCGAATTACATAGGGGTTCCTTGGACTTACTCGGCCAATCCTAAATTCACATTAGATACACAGTCAACCAATTAATAGGTGGGTTCCTTGGACTTACTCAGCTAAGGCAACACCATCATGCACTTCACAACAACAAAAAAATTGTTGGGTTGTAGAGAAACATTTGGTAACCACATACATAAATGGAAGATGGGGAAAAACAACCCAAGTGACCAAATTGACTCAACAAACGTTTGATGGCTTTCCCAAGGAAAAAACGGCCTCTATTCACACCAAAACATGGGTCTACCCTCCCAGCCACCAAAACATAACCAAAAGGGGTGGGTTTGCAACCCAACAGACAGGTAAAGAGGGAAAAAACGACCCAAGATGAGCAATTACATTTTCAAGAAATGTTCTTATGCATTATGGAGGCAATTTAGCCACCACAAACCCCCAAATTGTAAATATGAACTCAGAAAATGTCTCTAAGCATCGCCGGAGCAAAAACGACCATCATTCGCTCCCAAATCGAGAGATCTTGGCTTTCTAACCTTTGAGCAACACAAAAACGAATTTATGGGCATGTAACAATGATGAAACATTAGAAATCGTGAGGGAAAACACCCAGCAAGCTCAGTTGCATGAGGAAGACAAAAACTGACCTCTTGAAACCCCCAAAACATGAATCACTACTGCACATTCACTCAACAAAACAAAAAAGGGATTTCTCAGCCATGGCAATGAGGAAAACCACAACAAAAACTCCTAGGGAGGATCCCAACCATTGATCATTTCTAAATCGAATTCCCAGTCATGGGAAAAATGAAAAAAAAAAAAAATGTGAGGGAGAATACCCCAGCTATCTCTAGTTGCATGAGGAAGTAAAACGCATGGGTGCCTAATGTATTGGGAAGGAATTTCCAAGCATTTACTTGCCCAAGAAGCCAAAAACACCTTTTCCAAAAATGGGTGATTTCCCAAATTCGAATTTGACCTCCATACCTTTCCCATCCCAAGGCAATAACTTTTTTCACCAACTTTAGATGATTAGGCATAAAAGACAAAAAGGGTGGTTGACAACTTTATGGGTTTACCCTTTGACATTTGGATTTTCCCTATAGGATCAAGGTTTGAATAGTTCCCCCCTCCCTATTCCTTGTGAAATCATGCCCCCATCTCTTTAACATTGTGGCGCATAGCTAGTTGTGGTATTTTTATTAATTTACATTTTACATGATGTCTCAAACATATCATTCCTGGCTAGCACATAAACCATCGGCATCGATTTTAATCGCTAATACATAAGACACTAAATCCATGGGGGGCATTTGCCTTTAGCTCCACACCACGATTAAATACAATATTCACATCATATGCAACTCAATACCACGTGGTCAAAACCGAGGTGTTACAAAAATAATATACAACAAGAACTGATGAATTTGGATTCTTATCTCCGTAAGGTACTAAGGTGCTTTGTTAACCATTAATCATTAATACAAGGATTCATTAATAAAATCCTTATATGCTTGTACACACAAATGTACATGGCGGGAGATTGAGCATTAGACAGTTGATAAGTCCATTTACTAGAGCTCAGACCTCTCTATTTCAAAGGGGGCGAGGAGATTTTAAAAAAATAAAGCTTAATCTCTCAAGTTAAAATAGAGAGAGATCAAATCAATTAGATATCTCTTATGGCCTATAGGGTTGGAGTAGAGCATGGAGCGAGGCATGCTCTCCTTAAAACGGAGAGGCCAAGACTTTACTCTTGATTCGCTTAATAAAACCTATGAAATGAAGACTGAATTGTAGTTCAAAATCCATATACTTAGGATCAACATGCATTCTACGGACCCCATATGCGTAGGATCAGATACATTATGGAACATTTGGACTGAGTCCACTATGTTCACATTAACATAACAAGAGCACCAATCTCTTTCTCAATGGGATTTTTCCCAATCTCATCTTCCATCACTCATAAAGGCTCTTGATTCTCTACCTTTATCTTAGTCTCTCCTCCTCTACACTAACTCTTGAGTAATCCTCCATAAAAGGTAGTTGGAAGTGATAAATCATCATGTACATGGTTTAACTCATGAATTCTATGTAAATGTTGAATCACTTCCAACTACCTTAGTCAACTCATCATGTACATATTCCAAGTCAAATAAATATGTAATACATTCCAAGCAATCACATGTCTATGATAACTAGAACTGCATAATCCAATGATGTTAACATCATCTTCAAAATATTATAATCGCATCCACAATAATAACAATATCTCATGATGTATGTAATATTAAAGAAGCCAACCATCTATAGCTAGGTAAATAAAGTAGGAAAGTTGCAAAATAGGGTGTTACAACTCTTTCCCCTCAAAAAGGTTATGTCCCTCGATTTGAATTGTCTACAAGTAAATAAGGATAAATTCCTTTAATCTTAGACTTTAATTCCTATGTGTAATCCTCCTCCAAGTATTGTTGCCAATGATCTTTGACCTAGTTAATCATTTTTCTTTGCAAATGTTATAGCTTCCTACCTAGTTCCAATCATCATTAGGAGTTTGGTATGGAACTCCCTATTGTCCTTCATGAGGTACATACCTCTCAAGTGCCCTAGTGAAGACGATTGATCCTCCCATGAGAGGCCATCGTTCTAGATATACAACATTAGCTTATTTAGCATAATGCTATTATTTTATATTAGTACATTAGTTTATTAGTTTGTGAGGGCTAGCTAATTAGGTTGTGGACTCATTGTAAGACTATAAGAATGGTCCTTTGGCCAAATTTATGGAATTATGCTTTCCATTCTAATTTATCTTAATGGTTGGGCTTCATAGATCAACTACATTTGTTTTCTCTTATCTATCGCATTTTCTAATTTCTTCAAGCAACTTCAACAATTTATGTCTTTGGTTATTTTCTTTCTATTGGTAGTGAAATTGTTTCTTATCACCTAGTATCAAAGAAATGAGGTCAAGACTTACTCCTCCAAACTCCCTTGGTTGAGTTCCCACCCAAGAAATTCTAAGGCTTTGGGTTCCTTGGAGATTTCTCTCCACCCCAACAATAGTCTATTTAGATAATTATATTGGCCCTTGGCTCCACCCAACAAACTCAAATTCCACACCTCTTTAAATCTATTTGGCTCCTTAGGGTCAACTCCCATCCAAATATGCACTATGTTGGTTTTTTTCTTCTTCTAGAAGGTACCCTCTCACCCCAACATCAATCTTGGCTACATATCCTTCTCCCCATCTCATCTTCAATACCATACACTTCCAACACTTCTCAGCTGTCAAATTACTCTTGGTGATTTTCCTAATCCCCTTCATCTCTCAACCCCATTGTTCGAGCAACAACAATTTTTTTTCTTCTCCTAAGATGTTTTCCTAAGGATTTTTTTACACCAACCTTAGATGTTATCCCTAGGGCATGTTATCTCTCATTATTTTCCCATTTGTGTTTCATCGCAAAACCATCTTGGAAAATTGATCTTGTTGTTTATATTTCTCTTATCTCTGCCACTTCTTCATCATTTTTTCCCATGCTACAGTAGACCTTCTACAAAAAATTAACAACATCACACATCTTTTCCCTTTCTAATATGAAATCATAATCTCCCTTCCCACATATAATGGAAAATGAATGGTTTAATGTTCAACTCGGATCACTATGTTTCAAGTTTATTTTCAAACATACCTAGGTACTATGCTTGAAAAACAATAGTTAGGGCTTGCTTGGAATTGTCTTGAAAACATTACACATTTATGGTGGTAGACATATCTCTCTTCTTCTCATAAAGGACCTATTACTACCTAGAGAATATTTCGCTAGGACATAAGGATTTTATCAAGTAGGTTATCCTCGGGACCTCATGTATCCATGATTCTAGCTCAAGGAACACCTAAGTCTACATGTACAACATAACAACATGTAAAACAACTTCTTTCAATATAAAACAAGCATAACTACTATTGATTTTTCTATAAACAAGTTTCATTACTTGCTAATACAAACTTTTTTGGTTATAAAGCAACTGATTTCTTTATATTGTCAAATCTTTTTCCTTTATACATTACTTTTAGTAAATAATAATAAAATTTTGATATACTATTATATTTTCATGAAAAAAATAATTTAAATTTACATTGAAGTGTTCAATATATCATATCCTTTCAAAGTGAAACGGACACTGCCCTTCAAATTTGATCCCTTGAGATTTTCGATGATAACTACCAAACGGACTTTATTAATGAAACGATTACAACATATCCTGGAGGAGGCAGGTAATAATCATAATCGTTTGAAAGGCTGGCCACCTGGATTGACAGAGCCAGTCCAAATAAGTACGTTAATTTCGATAATTAATGAAAACTGTTTCACACAGTGTGTCAGTGTCATTGTTCAGTTTACAATATGTATATAGCTTCAGTGTATTTAATGATGTTACTGGTCGGATCATGGGATGTATTTTTAGAGCTTACTCTGATCCAACTGTTACAGTGGATGTATTTTAAGAGCTTATTCAGATCCAACTGTTACAGTGGATGTATTTTAAGAGCTTACTCAGATCCAACTGTCTAGACAGTTGATGAATTTGATTAAGATACGACTGTTAAGATCCTTCCTCCCTCGCAACACTGTATTTACTGATGTTAAAATGTAATTAAAATAGTTTGTAGATAAATCTAAATAAATATTTCCATGTAACAACATGCATGGCAATCGGCTCTTCATTTCTCTTTTTAATCTTCTGCTCATTTTTCATTCTCTTTTCATTTATATCTTAAAGAACTGGCTTTGTATTAGGAAGAAAAAAATCCAGTTATTTAGCATCTCATATTTTTGTGATCAGGCTCTTAATCAGAGCGGAGGATAGGATTCCTGTCCACTGCAGAGGCCAAAATTATTTAATCAGAGTCGAGGATAGCATTGCTGTCCACTGCAACGGCCAAAATGATTTATTGAACGCAACTTCCAAATCAAGCTGTACCGTCCTAATAATATAAATTTACATGTTCCAAAAGTTTTGAAACCTTTTTAAAAACCATATTCTATACGTACCATCTTACTAAGTTATTCCATATAACGTCAGTCATTAACAATATGCTGTGTGTCCATTTACATAGTTGATAAGATACTCAGTGTCCATGCTTGACAAACCAACCCCTCACATATGTTGAGCTCTCCTCTATGACGGAATAGACCAATAGCCATAGGATGAGCCAGATATCTAACGTTCAACATACCAATATCCAGAGGATAAAACTAGAGATGAAAAACACTAACTATTCCCATATTTTATATCAATAAGACTGCTTAATTATAAGTGGAAATATATTTCACTGCGTAGATTCTGTGATCGATTGGTCTGCAAGGAAAAAAAACGCAGAAATATAGCAATAAAGGCTTAGATTGACTACTTGTATAATGTGCAGCAACAAAACAAGCAGAAAAAATAACATTACTTGTATAATGTGCAGCAACAAAACAAGCAGAAAATAAGCAGTAGGGCTTGGATAAGACATAACACATTTCAAAGTTAGGATAAGACCAATAATAAAGATTTTGAAACTCCATAATGAAATAGAAATAAAAAAGCTTCTATATCCTTAAAACCGAGAGTGGGTACAATCTTAAATGTTTGCATAGATAATGCATATTGAAACATGATAGAAAAGCCACTGCCTCACATATGGTTTCTAAACCCGATCTGATTCAAACAAAAGCTGTAAAAAGTAAAATTTACAAGCAGCAACAGGATGTTGCAGGTAGCCTACATTCCTACTCCATCAATTGATTCATCGTCATCATACTCACCCTCGTCATCAGCAGTTGCATCTTGGTATTGCTGGTACTCTGATACCAAATCATTCATATTGCTCTCAGCCTCAGTGAATTCCATTTCATCCATGCCCTCTCCAGTGTACCAATGCAAGAAAGCTTTCCTTCTGAACATAGCAGTGAACTGTTCACTAACTCTCCTGAACATTTCCTGAATAGAAGTGGAGTTTCCAATAAATGTGGAAGACATCTTCAGTCCTTTGGGGGGAATATCACAAACACTGGACTTAACATTATTGGGTATCCATTCAACAAAATAAGAGGAACATTTATTCTGGACATTAATCATCTGCTCATCAACCTCCTTAGTACTCATCTTTCCCCTAAACATGGCAGATGCTGTCAAATACCTACCATGACGAGGATCTGCAGCACACATCATGTTCTTGGCATCCCACATTTGCTGAGTCAGCTCAGGAACAGTGAGTGCTCTGTATTGTTGGGAGCCTCGGGAGGTCAATGGAGCAAAACCAACCATGAAGAAGTGAAGACGAGGGAATGGGATGAGGTTTACAGCAAGCTTCCGGAGATCTGAATTGAGCTGACCAGGGAACCTCAAGCAGCAGGTCACTCCACTCATGGTTTCAGAGATCAAGTGATTTAAATCGCCAACTACAAAAAAGAGACAAATCAGGTCTTATAAATAGTAAGGCAGCTGATTAAGGGAATAATTTTATGAAATGAAGTGGAGATGTAAAAAGACCAGATAGTAAGAATGCTTACAGCTTGGAGTAGTCAACTTCAAAGTTCTAAAGCAGATGTCATAAAGGGCTTCATTGTCCAAAACCATACATTCATCTGCATTCTCTACCAGCTGATGGACGGACAAGGTAGCATTGTAAGGCTCAACAACTGTATCAGATACCTTGGGAGATGGAAAAACCGAGAATGTGAGCATCATCCTATCTGGAAATTCTTCTCTGATTTTAGAAATCAGAAGAGTTCCCATGCCAGATCCTGTGCCTCCTCCCAACGAGTGGCACACTTGGAATCCTGCAAAGAATTTGGTGAAAAAATCGTCAGAGTCGTCTCCTAAAAAACGGCAGAAACTCTCAAACATCAACAGTAATACCCACGTTCTGAAACGCGAAACACGACAGCGTTCAACACTTTCAAATAAGAAACAGAAAAGGTGATATATGCGCAGTTTCTGTAAGTTAAAAACGAAAATATATTGCAAGGTCCCTTTGCCACACCGAGTTTCTATACCTAAAGTGCCACGAGTAGCAATCAGGCAAAAATACCTGGGATATTTGTTTCCTACCAAACAAACCATAGTTAGAAACAGAAATATGGTAAGCCAAGAACCTTCAATGATACAATTTCAGGGTTCTGCATCCCAGTATATTTGATTGAAAACTACATGCCCTAAAATTGGAGGAAAATAGTAAACTACAAACAATCAAGGGATTTCGGCTGCTCCTAAGCACAATAAGTGAAGGTAAAATACATCAATCCCCTTCTAAGCAGACGATGAAAAGGGATGTCTAAGCACCCATAAAAAAATGCGTGTAACTCTACACTCCAATATACCCATAGATTTACATACCTTGTAAGCAATCACAGTGCTCAACTTCTTTCCTGACAACATCGAGCACCGAATCAATGAGCTCGGCTCCTTCAGTATAATGACCCTTAGCCCAGTTATTCCCTGCCCCTGATTGACCGAAAACAAAGTTATCTGGCCTGAATATTTGTCCGTAAGGGCCTGCCCTCACACTATCCATCGTCCCCGGCTCGAGATCCATTAGAACAGCTCTGGGAACAAATCTACCGCAGCTGGCCTCGTTGTAGTACACGTTGACTCTTTCCAGCTGAAGATTCGAGGTACCCTTGTATATTCCAGTGGGATCAATCCCGTGCTCTTCACATACAACCTCCCAGAACTTTGCACCAATCTGGTTTCCACATTGTCCACCTTGAATATGGAGAATCTCACGCATCTTTGATTCGAAGCTCTGAAATTTGAATAAATTGGGCCTGTAATAGGCTGCAACACCCAAATGAGAATGGAATGGAGTGGGCTCTGTAATGGGCTGCAGGCAGAATGGATGAGAAGATTGGGGTGGTAGAAGCTCAAAAGTTTTTCTAGATAAGCCAAGAGGTTTTGAGATCCGTATCCAAAGGATGAAGTGGCCTCGTAACTGCTACTAAAATTTCAATAATTTGAATTTTTAATGTCCGCCTTTTACCTTTGGGTAGGGTTTGAGATCCTCATCCAACTCATGAAGTGGCCTGGTAACGGCTACTAAAATTTAGTGAAATTATAAAGATGCAAAAATTTGTGAAATCTACAATAAAACGGATTTAGATCAGAGTGGCTTTATTCATGTGGGTTCCTCTCATATGTATAAGTAAACGTTGCCTTTTAAAAATAGGTTTAGATTAATTTTCATCATATAGTAAAGAAGCACGTTTCATTATCTGAGGTAAATTAACGGATCCACAAATAATAATACCATAAACCTAATACCTATAAATGGGCGACACGTAAAGCCAGAGATCATCTCTACTGAATAACATGAAACTCTAATCTTGGTTTCTCTACTGAAGGTCACAATTGTTTGAAACCCTAACCTTTTGATTACCCCAACATGCCACACCTAGGTAACATATAAAAAAATTATAAGAATTATAACAGCAAAACCCTGCTCATTTTTTCAAGATAGCGTTATTAACCTGACAATTGCTTGGAAGCACCCTGGAGGCTATGCACAGATGTTGCACTGAATGATGCAATTCCTAACTTCTTGTGCTTGTAAACGAATTCTTGAGAATTTTCCAGTGATGGCAAAGAACGTTTTTCATGTTGGAGTATAAGTATCCCATGGTATAACTGCGCATTTTTTGGAATATCTTGATAGGGTTTTGTGCTTGGTTTCAAATGTTCATATAATTTAAGGGAAAACATTACATATTATCAAAATAAAGGTTTTAGTGGAACGATAATGGTAGTGAGGAAAACACTACATATTATCAAAATAGAGGTTTTAGTGGAACGATAATGGTAGTGACGTCGGAGTATGCAAAAGCAAACCTTACATTTACAGTCTAGCACCTTCTGCTGATCATTGCTCTGAATTTTATGGAATAGGATGGACTAGTTGAGGTAGCCATTGGGCATGTAATATTCCTACAACAACAGTCTCCTCGATCTCTCGGTCCAAAATCCCCCATTTAAAATTAAGTCTGTGGTTGAGAATCTCAGATGGTGCTCACCTCCACGCGAAATTACTAATCTCCTTGGCTCACATTCTAAAACTTCTTAATAGCCACCAGAGACTCATGTGGTAGAGTTCCCTTGAAGACTGAGGAACAAATTGTTTCAATATCTGCGTAGAGGAGACATTTGTTGCAAATCTCTAGTCTTCTGCGTAAATTGACAGACCTACAATAATTTTTTCAGGGTTGATGAGTGGTCCATTGTCTTGCAAATCTCTCATTTTTTTTGTTTTCCTGTACAATAAATATGGGCGACTTTAATAAATTATATGTTGAACTCAGTTAATCATCCTCTGTATTATATAAATATGGGCAACTTTAATAAATTATATGTTGAAATCCATTAAACCTTGGCTGTAGCCGATCCAACAAGCCTATCGCAAATTCGCAATGATACTGAAATTACTCGTCGATTGGAAAATTTCACAAAGCCATAGTAATAGTCTCCTATTACTAACAAATCGAAATACTGTTTTAAAAATAGAGTAATAAATCGAAACAAGTTTTTAGAAAGATAAAATATTCTATTTCATCTTAATTCAAAATTTTTTATTTTCATTTTAAATTGTTTTTAATAATATTTCAATTTTTAAATAAATTATGATTATGTAATAATAACCATAAACTAAAATGATTACGTCTTTAATTTTATTATTTTAATAAAATAATTATAAATTTATGAATTTTTTTAAATTTGATCTTTAAATAATTTTTTTTATTTCAAAATTAATAAATAATAAAAAATTTATGGATAGTTAAAATGTTTTATAATATTTTTGTCTTTATTATTAACATAAATCTATTTTAAATTGGGTTATTTGATAGATCTGAATTTAAAATAGATTTATGTTAGTTTATTATTTTTAAAATGTTTTTAAGTCAATATATAATTTATATTTTTCATTTTATATTTTTAATATTTTTTATTTATATAAGCTATCATAAAATGACTTGACTAAAGTAAAAAGATCTCTCTATAATAAGTTAAAAAGCTATCTTTTTATTAAATTATTTATATAAATTAAAAGAATAAAAATTTAAATAAATAATAAATTCTATAAAATGACACTGTTATAAACTATTTCACTAACACTTCTCAAGTCACAAATTATAAACCAAATAATTTACATAACACACGATGGAGGGGGAGAAGATGTATGACTTGTTTGTAAGAAGATAAGGATGAACAATATTAATAGAGGAGTAATAATATGTTTAGCATAAAATATAGAAATGATACTCTTAAGCGTTTTGAAAATGTGATATATATCGCATCAAAATTTATAATTTTTTAATTTTTTTTTAATAATATTTTAAAATAAATGAAATAATATTTATTTTGTATTTTAAGAAAGCGTTTTGAAAATGTGATATATATCACATCAAAATTTGTAATTTTTTAATATTTTTTCAATTTTATTTTAGAATAAATAAAATAATATTGATTTTTGTATGTTTTTCTTAAAGTAAGATAATTAATTTTGATTTCTTTTAAAATAATATAAACTAAATTTGGTTTCAGTTATAGATAGCAGCAGTAGTTTCTCATAAAAATATATTATTTTTATATATTTTAAATTTTTTAATTAAAAATAATAATGAATACACAATGTTAAGTTATTTTTTTAATATTAAAAATAACTCACACTCAATAATATTTAAAAAAACTTATTAATATTTAAAATAAAGTATAATATATTTTTATTTAAATTTTCTAATAATTAAGTTAAAAATATATATATTTATATTTTAAAATTTATATAATAATATCAATAAATTATGTTATAGTTAAAAAGTTATAGTTAAAGTAAGATAATTAAATTTGATTTCTTTTAAAATAGGATAAACTAATTTTGGTTTCAATAGATAGCAGCATCCAGTTATATTAATGAATTATTATACACCATGTTAAGTTGTTAGTTTTTTGTTTATCAAAATTTATTGATAGTGAATCATCCTCACGATGTATTTTGTATATAGTATATAAAATATAATTTTTTTCTTTGGACAAAAAAATTGTTAGTTTTTTGTTTTTTGTTTTTTAAATATTAAAAATAACCCACACTTAGTGATATAATATTTAAAATAAAATATATTATATTTTTGAAGTAAGTTATCTACTGGATGATTTAGAGATAGTGGGACCCACCCAACTCAGTCAAGTGTATAGCTTACTCGGTTATTGTTGGTAAGAGCTAGACGCCACTCTCCTGACGAGCTGCTGATCCCATCCCATTGTGCAAGATCGTTGATGTTCAAATATGGTATTTGCATTGGTGAGGGTCTTAATTGAAAGCATTGAGATCCTTGGTGTTCAATCTTATGGTATGTGCATTGGTTAGGGTCTTAATTGAAAGCATTGAGAGTATGTAAGAGGAATAAACGTGGAAGAATTGTAAGAGATATCCTAAGTATGCAGTGACAGAAGCCCTTTGTCTTTGGGAAACAATAAGTAATTTGGAAAATACATCAAATTATTGATGTCTACTTTCACTATGAAAACAGCTTTGTGCAGAATTCCTTTTCAACCCCTGAAACCTTGCTCAACTTCTATTAGTTCCGTCTTGCTCAACTTCTGTCTATATTCCTTGAAATATTGCAGTTCTTTCCAATGGGTATTACAGACTTTAAATAAAGTACTCCAGTGCTTTCCAGATAAGTATTACGGACTTTAAAATAACAACAATCAAATACTTTAATAAGAGCACAATGCATTACATTGTAATGTCCTATACAATATTAAACACCGGTATTAATTATTAAACACCCGTATTAATTGTTAGTATATTATGCCATAAATGAGCCACTAATCAATTGTTAGTGACGCTGTGAATGAATGATAAATCACTCACATCAATCTTTGTTTGTTTTCAATCGTTGGTTGGCTAAAGGCTCATCATACACTTGCCTTAGGCTGCCCCCTCCAAACTTTTAACTGGAATCTGCGATCGGGGAATCCCACAAGTATGTAACAGTGGTGGGGTTACATATAAGATTGAGTGATACTTTAAAACATTTTTGTATGCAATCAATAGATATTGAAAAGCTCGAAGTTTATGTCTGAAAACCATATACACAGTAGTTGATGCTATCAATTACTGGCAGTCTAATAATAATAATGCATGTTGCATGTTGAATATTGTATAAACTGTTATTATCAAATATGGATTATATCAAATCGTTGAGAATTTATGTTGCTGAAAACCAGACATTGTGCAATGTTGCAAAGTTGATGGTATGTTTGCATAATGATTATGTAAATCTGCTATTTGTTGTTTGTTTAAGCATTAAGTTTTTCTATTGACATCGTTTGATTAAAAACTTCATGACTATATACATTCTAACATGATTTATCTGATATGTAGATGGAAGATAGAGATCGTAGTTATGGAGGATTTTCATGGTGTTTGTGGCAATAATTTCCAATCAAATCAAACACTGGAGTTGTTTCCACTCCATCCAGATCGAGGTGGACTTGAACGATAACCAAACACTCGCATGATTTAGGCATTTGTTTTATCAAAGGAAAGGTGTTTTGATCATTTAGCTCGACTATTGATTTAGCTGGATTTCATCTCTTTCTAGTGTCATCTTGAAATATTTTAAAATTAGTTAACTATGATATTGATTTACCAGGATTTTATCTCTTTAAGTTTCATGTTGAAATATTTCAAAAACTGGTTAACTATGATAAGAGCGATCTTGGAGGTGAATTTCAAAAATGATTTAACTTTGTGTGGTAATGCATTATTGTTCTTCATGGTTCTCCATCTTTCATAGATTTGATAAATTTTCTTTTAACAATCAGTTTAAACGTTTTATAAAAATTTTGAATGAATGTATAAATAAATCATATAATTTTGTTCATAGTATCTAATATTATTTGTTGATAAACTTTTTTTCTTATCTAATGTTTTTTTAATTTAAAAAATTAATTCATTTAATCAACCACATTGTTCTACAAACCTTACATATATAACATATGTATATGGTTTATGTTATTATTTTTAAACCCTTTTGACCATATACAAAATCTTCAAGATTTACATGTATATAATATATCAAAATCATGTAACTAAAGTTTGTACCATCTTTTAGAAACCTTTTGGCAATATATAAAATAAAATGATCTCATACTTTTAAAGCTTTATATGGCTAGACTATCCATACCATATATATGGCACATACTGTCCATATTGTAAAACAAAAAATTCAAGAAGAATAAAAATGTTTTATGCAATCAAGGGACGGAGCCAAGGGACGGAGCCAATTTCAGGGGTTGAAAACGAATTCTGCAAAAAGTTGTTTTTATAGTGAACGTAGACATCAAATCATTGATGTCTTTTCCAAATTACTTATTGTTTCCCAAAGACAAAGGGCTTATCAATCAGTCACAGTCACTTTATACTTGGGATATCTCTTATGATTCTTCCACATTCATTCTTCTTACATACTCTCAATGCTTTCAATTAAGACCCAAACCAATGCAAATACCATACATTTGAACACCAACGATCTCAATGCTTTCAATTAAGACCCTAACCAATGCAAATACCATATTTGAACACCAACGATCTCAATGCTTTCAATTAAGACCCTAACCAATGCAAATACCATATTTGAACACCAACGATCTTGCACAATGGGACGACATTAGGAGACTCGCGAACTCAGGAGAAGAAGCAGACGGTGGTAAGTTTAGCATTTACGGACAGTAACAGAGTAAGCTATCTACTTGACGGATTTGGGTGGGCCCCGGTGCAAATCGTCGGATAGATAGATTACTCCTATATTTTTTATTTAAATTTTCTTATAATTAAAATATAAATAAAAATTATATTTATATTTAAAAATTTATATAAGCTTTTTAATAATATCAATAAATTATTTTATAGTTAAAAATTTTAATATCATTGTAAGGTAAGTTATATTATTTTAATATAAAATTTTATAATTACATCGAAGGTGTTATTTAAGGGGTTGCTCCTCTCTGAAAGTTTCGTCGTCGGCTTGTCGTCTGTCGACCGCTTATGAGGAGGCTCCTCGTGTCTCGCTATGAGAGCGTGTCTTCCAGCTATGAGAGTGTGCCTTCCACTATTCCATGTCCTGGAAACACTTCGAGTTTCTCCTGCATCAAATTCATCAGCACCGTGACCTCTTCCTCCAAGCGCTTGAAATTCTCTTTATTGAACACATACACACCCTCATGGTATGCATGAGACTGCTATATCTGAATTGATGGTCGCTAGTGTTTTCGATCCAAGGATGGGCAGAGTATCTTCGATTGTCGTCCATGAGTATTGACAACATAATTAGTAATTGGGCCAGCATTTATCATCTAGATAAACCATCGCCTTACACAAATGATTGACAACCTTTGCTTTAGACACAAATGCTTTTTTACACAAGCACTTCCTCTACCGAGCTCTTGCAAATATTATGGCCTTAACTTCTGTCTGTTGCTTCGCTAAGCTTCGCTAAAGACACAAATTCTTTATTTTCGCAAGCTCTTTCGCTTCCTAGTCTATGAAAATATTAAGGCCTTGCGGTTCGAAGAGCTTCTCTTTGGACACAATTTCTTTATCTTACCGAGATCTTCCACTCCCAAGCCCGTGAAAATATTACGACTCTAACCTTCGTCTACTCCTCCTTTGCTTAACCGGCTTGAATTACACAACACAACACTAGGAACTTTGCTACGGACACAAGTTCTTGACCAGAGTCTTTTGTTGGCGAGGTCGAAAAGATAAACTCGATCTCTTTCGAAAATTCACGAAATGTAGATCACGTGGTCACTGAAAGAGAGCATAGGGAGCGGTTTGAGAGATGGGAAATTTGGTAGAGAAAAAGTGTGGAGTATCCAGAAAACAAAGTTTCTAGTGTACCCTTTGTTATGCTCTTTTCGTTGTAGTGCCTAATAAAACAAAGCTTTTTGGGCTTCTTTCCAGGAGTCCCTATTTTGCACAATGGGTAGGTGGTATTACGGTAGGGAAACACTCAGTAAAGAGGATATTATCCTTAGCAGCAGACCGTAGCGTGAAAGAATATATAAATCTGAGCGATCCCCAAAACCAACCCATTGCAGTTAGCAAGAAAAATCTTGTATCTTTGTGACTCGAAGCTTCTTGGAACAAGAAGGAGCAAAGGAACTAGGGACATATATCAATTTATATTAGAACATCACAAACAGTAAAAAATAACCTAGGAACAGATAGATATTTCTTAGAGAAGACACAACATGAAAGAAAACACTTCAATGAAATTCCAAGCCTGATCAAGCAATTGATTAAAATTATGCATGTATATTTCATTTTATTTATATTGTACTTAACAAACAGTCGTGAAGGAAAAGCTATGAAAACCCCAAATGTGGACTCAATGTAAAATACGAAACACATTGCATTGTCTATTTTAGCAAATTGTTTCTACTAAATTCATTGACTACATGATCTCCATGCTATTGAAAAACTGATTTAAACTTATATCTCAAGAATTCCCTCAAAATTCCATCAGTAGATAAATTGAATGTGGTTTGAACTTTGAAGCTTATGATGTTTTTCCAATGTAATGTAAAGGTTCTCTCTTGAATAATAATTTCACTGGTTTAAAATCAAATACAAAACCAAAACCAACTTTGACACAAATTGTGAAAAGCACGGCATTTTGCATCAGACTCTGCAGATTAGGCATATAACCCACACAAGCATGGTACTTCAATCTACAAACGACAGGATTCTCATGATTAACCAACAAAGAAAAATATTAGAAGATTACCAATAGCAGGAGAGGGACTAGTATAATGAAGAACAAGCAGGGACGACACCCATTATGCAGTGTATCTTCTACTACTAATTTGACTCCCTAAACTATCAAATGGGTGCCATAATTGATCACAAATTACAAAAATTCACACGTCAAATCCTGCAATCTTGCACCAAAACGACAAAAAAAACACTATGCGAGCCTTGAATTCACAATTAGAAAATGAAAATGAATTAGCTCAAAGCATCGACAATAGCCACTCTTGCATCCATTTCTTCAATCTGAACCCATAGCCATTTGGACCCAATTATGGACCCAAGTGTCATGTTGCTAGGGCACATTGCATAACTGTGTCTCCGCATATGCTCTCCAATTGCCATGTTGCTAAGGCATATTGCATGATGTAGTAACAAATGGGAATATTAGAAATTTGAGAAGTACATGTACACTTTTGTTTTGTTTTAATTTTGGACTTTTGTGTTCCCTCCCTCATAAATATGTTTAGAAATATCACAAAATAGAAGCATCATATAATAGGCATGGACTTATAGAAAATTTTATTTATAGCTCAGTGTTTCTTTGAAAATATTTTAAAAATTAACAAATCTACTAGCGATAAGTTGTGAGGGTATAGCTTGGTGTTTCTTTGAGGGATTAAAAAAACTCATATAGTTGGGTGTTTCATTGAAAATATTTTAAAAATAATTAAGTTATTGTGCTTTCTCTTTAGAGAAATTGAAATATATTGTATTTACACGAGGCATCTCCTTGCGATGCCATTGTGGGGTATAGCTGGGTATTTTTTTGACTGATTGAGAAAAGGTGAAAAAAGGTGTAGCTCGATTTTTTTCTTGAAAATAACCAAGCTAATGTGATTATTTGTTCAATTTAATACAATTTAAACTTTTTGTTCAATTTAATATAATTTAAAGTTTTAAATCTTAATATAGATTCAATTTAAACTTTTAAATCTTAATACATGTTGTATTCTCATATTGTTGTCATCGTTGTACTGATTTATTGCATTCATAGTTAAAGGTTCTCACCCAATATTTGCATAAAAATTAGATGTTTATATGGAAATTCGCACTAACGGATTATAAAAGTTTCCTACACAATTGGGTTGAGTATGGGTTTAGTATGTTTCTGTCACATAACCACTAGGCTAGTGTGCTTATTGGTTCAATTTAATAGAGCTTAAAATTTTTATCTTTAATTTGTTTTATGTGAACTACCACCAGGTTGCTAAGTGGATGAACTTCAAATACGAGACATTGTTTACAAATAACATAATACAACTAAAGATAGACTAAAAACCTATTATTTCAATGTTTCACCACTTGCATAAATGCATATAATGGTTAAGGAAGTGGTATATGTGTTGGAAAATTATATGTCCTAGCGAGATTCTAAAGGATCTCCACCTACATATAAAGATTCTAAAATATCTCCCAAAGTGATAGCTAATAACAAAGGTCAACGAAGACCTTTGCAAGTGCAAAGATTGTAAAAAGAAAAAAAAGAAAAAACAAAACTAAATATCAACCATTGAGAAATATACGATATCAATAATAGAAATAGAAATATATGATATTAATAATAAAAGTATATGATAGTAATAGTATAAGATGTGCTATTAATAATATAGAAATAAGAGTTTCTATTGGTTGGAAATAACATCAAGAGTATTATGGTTATTTATTATTAAAGTATATAAATTAATAAAATAATATTAATTCAATCATTTATAAACATTATTTTATTTATTTTTTAATTTTTTTTTTCAAATAATTATATATATAATAATAAAAAATTAATCACATATATTTAAATTAACTAACAATTTTTAAAATTCTAAATGGTTCATAAATAAAATAACACATTAAGTTTATAATTAATGAATGGTATAATAATTAATTAATGTTATAATATATAAACTATAAAAATAATGCTAACTCAACAAGTCCTAAACATTACTTTATTTTTTTAATCATATTTTTTAAAATTTTCTCATATTAATAAATATAAGACATTAATCACACCTCTTTAGGTTATCCAACAATTTATATACATTTATTTATTATTAGTTTATATATATATATGGGTAAAAGCATGAAAATGTGTCTCACTTTGCCACAACATAAATGTGTTATGATATTATAAATGTATTAACAAAATTAAAAATGTATTTAAAAAGTTTTAAAAATAATTTTAACAATCACTTGTATATTATTTTAGTATTCATATAAAAAATATTGATCTTGAAGTTTTAAAATAATAGTTTTTGGATCGTACACATAAAAATTATTATTTATACTAATAATTTCATAATAATTAAAATATATCATAAAATTAAATTTAAAAAAAATGTGCACGAATCTTAAAAGTGTCTCTAAAAAACTTGTTCAAAAAATTGAAATTAAAAAAATAAATAAAGATAGATATGAGGGGTTTTGTGAGTACTTATGAGATGCTGGAATAATAATAAATCAAATTTAAAGAAAATGAAATAAATAAGATAACATTATTTTTTTTTAAATATGAAATAATACCATTTAAAATCTCATTACAATGAAAACTTTTGTTTCATTAGTTCATTATCTTTTATAAAAGTTCATGGTCATAAAAGGGGGAAAAGTGAGACACATTACCATGCTTATATATATAGTGGTGGTGGTTAACGTCCCCTGAGACCAAATTTTGGTTTATCAGACCTAAAGAAATGAATTATTTAGTTTGTTTTAAAATTCTATTCCTATGCTCAAACATCTTGGAGAGAAGCAACCTGAGCTCACTATAATTTTGCATGGAGAGAAATGTAGCCGAAGAAAGAGCAGGGGGCATGTGTTCGACTCCAGGGGTCCTCGAATAAGCAGCTGGATATTCTCAATCCATCTGGTCATTCTCAGTGAAGCAACATGTAATACATTTCACCCGCTTATTTTTTAACTCATGCTAATCATTTCAAGATTTTATATATCTCCCTCATTTGGAGGTTGTATGATTGTATCGTGGAGAACATGCCTTTGATTGATTTAGATATATCGAGAACCAACCATCTGCACCATCATTGTAATTAAATTTAATAAGTAAATGCGGGTGTTTCTCATCACCAAGAGGAGTTTGACCACCTCAAGTAGATCTCCAGCCTCAATTGAAAAGGAATCCAATGGTGCTTGTTGGAATTGGAACCTGGGGTTAGGTTATGTTTTCTCTATCAAAGGGAGCGTCCCGAGCCCTTTTCTTGCATAAGTATTCACGCCATGAAGCAGAGCTTCAAGATTTTGGTAACAAAATATCACATTTCAGGTGACTTGGTTTCAAAAGATTGGAGCAAGATCCAAAGAGCTCTACCTATATCTAACTTGTTACGGAGAGAAATTCCTATGGCTTGGGGTACCACAACAGACAGCTTAACTCCAGAAATCAATCCTTTCCAATATGCAATAGAAATTAAATATCTAACACTAAAGGATCAGACCTCGTACCTTATTCCGAACGGTTGAAGTAGATCCTCGTTGAGCTTTCCAACTTCAGCTTGAATTGATAGATTACTTCCTCAACAACAAGTAAACAAGACAAGCATACTATATATATTGGTGTTAGATCTATTCTAGCATATATGATCAACAATGTATAAGCATTTGAAATCACCCATGGATGAAATATTCATTCAAACATACATTATTGGACTGGAAAAGATATTTCTATTAATATAAAATTAGAGATTACAATGGATATGACCTCTGTCGGAACGTCTGCGAATCGGAGAAACTGAATCCCCCACTTAGGCCTCCACCACCTCAATCCTCCATCTCTCGATAGCAAGCTCACAAGAAAAAGGCAAGCTTGGGAAGAACACAAAAGTGCTCCAAGGGACAAAGGGATGCAGACTCAAGCACAAGTTCCGACAACAATGGACTATAGTTTCTTTGCTCTCAATTCTCTCTTATGCCTTCAATGTACCAAAGAGTTCCTTATATAGCTTTTCAAAGGGGTAATGAAAGGTCGAATCCGAGCGATCTCAAGGCATATGGAAGGCCAGGAGTCAAGTGAGTCGGATCCATGTCAAGGAAAACTCCAAAAGGATTTGGATTATGTACACATCCTGATGTACGCAGTTTTAGGGGTCAAACCTGCGTATATACGCGATTATAGGTTTAAAAGTCGTGTGTATTAATTTTCACATGCTTTTAGGGATGGTCAAGGAAACATCAAAGGACCAAAAATGGTCCAAGGGGTCTAAGGAGTATGCAGAGGGACAGGGAAAGGCCATACAAGTGTGATTCACCTGGAGTGGTAAAATTAGCTATAAAAGATGCCCCCTAATGTGTGAGGTCAGAGGGGTCATACGATGGTCAAAATACATTATAAGTCCATCCCAGAAGTGGAGTGATGAAGGATCCCAAATTGAAGACCAACCACCCAATCAGCATAGTACAATGATACAATTCTGCACATACTGCAAATACATATAGCAGTCCCGGATACATAAGAGTACAATGGCCATGAATAGGCATGATACAAGATATCACATAAGTGTTCTTCGCCACATACAATATACATAGATCAGAATCTCCATGATGAAGATATACAAAGGACCATGATCTCCATAATGGCTAAAGATAAATAATGGATCAAGATCTCCATAATGGCTGAAAATGTTTGACATATACTGGAATGAAGTCACGAGAGCTGAAATCTCATGAACACTGGCATGATCAAGGAGGTAGCATATAAGAGATGCCACCAATATGGAAGGTCTTCTACACAAACTGCTACGAGTACATGTCCTACTATGTGAATAGAGGTGTCGAGGTCGAACATAGTAGTCCATCGTTTGATTACCGGTCATTGATGTATACCATTAACAGACGCGAGATCACCCATCGATAATGAAAATGAGAATCAAGGTACTAGAGTGCAAACTAACAAGTGCGAATAGATGTGTTGAGGTTGAACACTCGAGAGGATCCATCGATCAGGGGATATTGATGTATTCCCAAAGACTGTCGATGGTGAGAGAACCTGCCACTGATGACTGCAAGTCTCAAGGCACTCAAAAATGACTCTAGATTCCAATCCCAAAATAAATGATCTGAAGTCGATGGGATGAAATCTGCTGGAAGAAGGGCATTAAGGAATCCCCCATCATCCGACCCGAGGTACTTAGCAAAGCTGTATAGTGTGGAAGGACTTGATCATAAGGTGCACGAACCAGTCACTGTACCGGGAATGGCCGACATGCAAAGTCAAGATAACTAAGGAATGGCTGACTCAGGTTTCAACTTCCTCCGAACAAGAGAATAACAGCGTATGGTGACTTACATAAAGGCAGCATAGACTCTATATACAAAACTCGGACATCTCTGCGACACAGGAGGCATCGACAAAGGCTCCATGGGGACTGGAAGCTTAACCAGTCGATGGAGATAAAATCAGATAAACAAGTACAGCTCCTAAAGTCAAACTATAAACCCAACCAACGGATGTGATATACAGTGCTTTGTTCGAAGGTGACACGACTCGACAGCTGCCAAAGATAACATCTTTCCTTGTCCGGCTTTTTGGTTTTTTTATTTATTTTTACTTTTTCAAATATTTAAAAATCTTGAAAAAGAATAAAACTGCTTTATAGTTACAGACTATGAGGAGACAAGTGTCATAGGGGAAAACAAACTAGTTCCAAACAGTGGAACATACCTATGCTCAATGCAAGGATACATGTGTAGGATAGCGACACTCGAGGGAAAATCCCCTCCCTGTAGAAAGGGAACCAAGCTGCAAAGGATATATAAAATGGCTCTGCATGGCTAGACATGAGACAAGCTCGGGCTATATGGCTGAAACTCAATGTCAGGGAAGCCGGCATAAAGCTCAATAAGGAAGGAAAAGCTCATGATAATGCAATTACAACTTGACATAAGGGAGTCCTGAGGGAAATAGGCCAGCAAAAGATCAAGAGGAGTATGAGGCTTTTGCGAAATGTCATGGCAATACTATACAATGGACTCCCACACCCTAAGGGACAAAACGTCAGCATGGGAACCAAATGCAAATAAGGCGCTAACTAGGGTACCCATGTAAGGTCAAGCTCTACCACTCATATCATGCCACTTCTAAAACAACAAGAAGGTTCTGTGACACAATAGAGTGGGTTTGTACCAAAGGCTATAATGAAACAGTCATAAGGTCATGCAAAATGAAAACGGTGATAAAACCTTAGCTATATGCCAGTTTAGACATGATACCTCATATCGGCACGAACGGGTCAATCCAATGGCTGAAACGACACTAAAAAAGGTCTCCTACATCATAAATTAGGTCAAAAACGGTCCAAAATTATTAGAAATAGTCCAAACTATAGGAAAGGGGGTAAAAATTTTCAAAAATTTGAAAAATTTCTATAAATAGTAAAAAATTCAAAACATTATAAAACATTTGAAATTTTTAGCCAATTGAGCTCAGATTTTCAATAGCGAATTCTAGGAGATCCAGCCGGTGGAATCCACTACCGTTTCTTCCAGGTACTTACCCATGCTCTTCTCTTCCATTTTGATGTAATTTTTATCAAATTCCATGGTGATTTGGGATTTCTAGGCCAATCCAAAATAGGCGCTGTGGCCCACGTGAAAATTGAGGGTTTTTCCGCGTATAGGGCTGGATATACATGGAAAATGCCCTCACAGTCATGTACATACATGGCTGTTTGGAAAACAGTCGCATATGCGGTTGCGCATGAGGTTTTTTAAGTATTCTAATGCCCTCAACAATGTATAAGCATTTGAAATCACCCAGGGATGAAATATTCATTCAAACATACATTATTGGACAGGAAAAGATATTTCTATCAATATAAAATCAGATATTACAATGGATACAACCTCTGTCGACACGTTTGGGAATCGGAGAAACTGAATCCCCCACTTGGGCCTCCACCACCTCACTCTTCCATCTCTCGATAGCAAGCTCACAAGAAAAAGGCAAGCTTGGGAAGAACACAAAAGTGCTCCAAGGGACAAAGGAATGCAGACTCAAGCACAAGTTCCGGCAACAATGGACTATAGTTTCTTTGCTCTCAATTCTCTCTTATGCCTTCAATGTACCAAAGAGTTCCTTATATAGCTTTTCAAAGGGGTAATGAAAGGTCGAATTCGAGCGATCTCAAGGCATATGGAAGGCCAGGAGTTAAGTGAGTCGGATCCATGTCAAGGAAAACTCCAAAAGGATTTGGATTATGCACACATCCCGATGTACACGGTTTTAGGGGTCAAACCCACGTATATACGCGATTATAGGTTTAAAAGTCGGGTGTATTAATTTTCACATGCTTTTAGGGATGGTCAAGGAAACATCAAAGGACAAAAAATGGTCCAAGGGGTCTAAGGAGTCTACAGAGGGACAGGGGAAGGCCATACAAGTGTGATTCACCTGGAGTGGTAAAATCATCTATAACATAACCCAAATGCAAACCAAAATTGCTTTCAAAGTTTCGATAGATCCAGCACAGTCAAACAACCAAATCAATACATGGGGTGATAATATACCCTAAAACTAACCAACAAATTAAAAATCATCTGTAAAACCAGCTCACGCAAACACGAACAACATCTAAAAGAAAGAAACCAAGGAGTTTCATGAGTAGAGATTAATTTGTAATTATATGATTAATGACGCTACAATCCATCCAACAATGCCTCCAGCCATATGACGTGCTTTCATGTTAGGAGAAAAAGACAACTATGGTGGAGAATAGCATCATGCATGATTCAAACACACATACATGGGATGTGTGTTGTTTAAGGGAGGTTAAACAGAAAAATATGGTCGGACAGAGCATCATACTTTCATTTTAAACATGCATTTTTTCTTAATCTTAATAGGGTCAAAATTGTAATCACTTTATGAAACTAAATCCAGACCGATGAGTTAGGTATTTAACTTGGTATTTTGGTTGCATAATTTTATCTCAAAGGTGACTGAATCCTTAGGGCATTGTTTATCTCGATTCATATCTCTATGTTATTAGCATTATTTCGAGCAAGATAAGTCTTAATTAATGTTCATTTCGTTTTTTCTTTGGTGTTTCATTTCCCTCGTTTTGGGGGTATGCTAGTTATATTTTAAAATTTATATAAGTTTTTTAATAATATCAACAAGAGCCACTAGGTGGCAATGTCTCAACTCTTTGGGTTTTGATAGATATCTTGTAAATAAATATGAGAGTATATTTATGACAATGTCCTTATTACATTCTTGTGACAAGTCATAGTTACATTTGATTGATAGGAATTTTGCACATGACACTTTGCCTTTAATAATTTTACCCCAACTCCACACTTAAACTACTTTAGTTATTTTATTAAGGTATTGAAAACAATTAGTTTATTGCACAATTCTCTACAACGTTTTTTCTGAATCCTTTAGTTATTTGATTAAGGTATTAAAACAGTTATTTTACTACACAATTTTCACAAGCTCTTTTGGAAAACCTTTGTTGTTTGACTAAGGTATTAAAAAAATGTGAACCATTATTGTATTGCAAATGGGGCATGAATAGCTATCATTTTTTCACTTGTCTTATTAAATTAGAAAAATACCCTTCACTATGAGTGTGATTGTTCATTTTTGTTTTTTACATTAAAAATAAACATAACAATAATCAACAAATTAATTATTATCAATAAAATATACTATAATCATAACATTTTTTTAAAATCTATTTATTTTTAATAAGGTTTTGTAATAAGTTAAGTTGCGATAAGAATTTTTTTCTTGATATTATAAAATAGTATACATTGATATACATAGTACAAACTTATAAATACTTTATGAAAAAAATAAAAATAAAATAGATTATTATATGAATATATTATTGATTTTCACAATAAATTTTACAATAAAAAAAATATTGTTTTCCTATTCATATGTTCACCTTGTGCTATTTAAAATATACATTTTAAATAAGTCTATCCTTTTTAAAGTTCAAAGGCATAAAATCAATTGTATAACTTAAATACCTCTTATGTTTCTAGAAAAAGATAAAAAAAAGTCAAACTACATGGATATAGATTTTCACATTTGGAATGAAAAAAAAACTATTTTCATATTTGGGATGAAAAGTGGTTTAAATAATTTTTATTATTATATAATTTCTAGTTAAATTGCAAATTTTTTATTTTTTGAATTTATATTTTTAATATATAAATGGATTCAATTTTTTCAAAATCCTTTTTTTGATTATGAAATTTTGAGAAAAGAAAAGGTCAAAATCGTTTTGGCAATATTAGGAGAGAACCCATATCTCATCAACAATTATTGTTCTAAGACCAAGTCGTCCAAGTTGGAACTAAATGCTTAGTGAATGATATATCACTACTTCATAGCATCAACATGGTACTGCAAAATGGTTGCATATTTTAGCTCAAAAATGAAGTTTATGGCATATGGTCTACAGCATGAAAATTTGTATACTGTTATAAGAATGTGAATTGATCATAACACATCAAATAGCATTTGATATCTTCCCAAAAAAAAAATTGCAACTTGGAGTCATGTTTCAATGATGTAAATGTTTTTTGGTATTCTAACAATCAACAATAAACTATACCTTACATCAAAAGGCCTAACTATCCAACTTGGGTATTCGTTAATTTTGCTTTCTTCTGAAATGTCATAGGAAATGTTTGTTCAGACGTGAATTCTACACATTGCAGAAAGTGACTATCTAAAACCATGAACAGGGTGTGGCTTATACTATGAACACTGAAACCATTCATGTCATTATCAGGAGATGCCATTAATCAATTCCAAGCTATGAAAAATTCAATTCATATGGAGTTATCTTCAGGTCAAACCGTACCCACAATAATTTATATTCTTTCTTCAGGTAAAACCGTACCCACAATAATTTATATTCTTTTACTATCGTATTTGGTTTTCAGTACTATATTTGCAGCGGGATACAATGGAAAGCAAGAACCGGGTTCGATCCTGAGACCTTCAGATCAACAGCTCTGGCATTTTGCAAGCAATAAGTTCAGCTTGGGGTTTCGATCGAGTGAAATTGATGGAATGTACATTGTGGGAATTGCATATAGTAGCATTAAAGTCCCCACACTGGTATGGACTGCAGGTGGTGGAATCAGGGTTAGTGCACAAGCTTTCCTCCATTTCAAGAACAATGGGAACCTTGTATTGCAGGATGAAAAGGGCCAAACCCTATGGCAGACGAATAATGTTAATGGTGGTGGTGTTTCTGTTGTTTTGGAAGACAATGGAAATTTTGCTTTGAAGAACAAGAATTCAAGCACTGTGTGGGACACTTTGACAAACCCTACTAATACTTTGCGCAGGTCACCATTGCTCAACTTAAATTTATCCTCCTCACTCATCACTACAAAATAAAGGTATGTTACCACTCTTGCACAAATTTCTCACTCAAACCTTCACCAGCTTACAAGACCTTTGTCTACTCTAATCAAATACTAGTCTTCCATTCCTCCATGAAAAACTAAATTAAGCCATCATTCACTGAAACACGGCTAAAACAACAATAATTCAATGATGGGTATCATAATACGATGAGTAGAATTCATGGAGGAAGGAAGAAAATTCTTGTCGATCATGAGGTTGCGATGTGTTACATTAATTACCAGCGTTAGGGCACATGGTACATTTCACACAATAATGAAATGGTTAAAATGTGTATTTTGGCACATGAATGAATGTGTACAAAGGATTGCACGGAATGGAGGAAGGATGGGCATCAAGCTTCTTCTTCCCCGCATGCTTCAAATTTGAAGCCTTTAGAGCCCTTCAAAGGCCATTTTATCCTTCATACAAGGCCACAAGGAATTTTACCATGCAAAAAATATTTAGTTTCATTTCCATCCCGTCAATAATGAAATTGAGTAACCCTGGGTCAATTTTCAACATCAGGGAAACTACAAAATTTTCCCGTCCAGGGGTTATCAATGATTCAGTGGACTACGAAAGAGTTGGGACTCATATTCTACCCAAGTTCCCTCAAATAGTTGGATCATGGACGAGGATCTCGGTCCCAATGGGCACGAACCGCGGTGGGCCACTGGGCTACCCAATGCCAATTTCAACTCGATGAGTCGGGACTGTGACTTAGGATTCAATGTTCACTTTTAAATAATTTAATGGCATTGTCATGCCTTAATGATTCACCAACTTCATTAAATCTTGGTCTGAGATAATGCAAGCCTACAAACTCGGTTTTCCATCTGGCAACTTCTTGTTCACCGAGTCATGTTATCTCACAACTTACAAGTCACTTGAGTAATTGAGTATATGATTTGAAATTAAATGCTCATATGATTCATATATATGGATGGTGAATTGATTTGACAACCCTCCATTGTCAAGGTTAAAATTTACAAGTAAAAACTAATGGTGTTGTTTTTTGGGTTACAACTTACAAGTTGTAATTTACAATGCATTGAGCAATCTTTGTCGGATTCAAACCTAACCTGGTCCAATGGGTCTATAAGTTGACAGACCATGGTTTCACCCAATGCCATACATTTCTATGACCACCACAGGATTGGGATGACCAATCTTTTGTAGCAGGTTAACAACACGTCGCATTTTGTTTGTGTTCATGAATCATATCCTATACTAGTTAGTCTAGGATTCCAGGATGTATTCCCATTTCCATTCATTTATTGAGGTTACAATCATTTGAATCAGCACTCCCATTCTTCCAAGGTCCACCAAGGCCGCTTATTCTTCCCGTCTCATCGGAGGAAGAGGGTTAGGCAGCAGAAACAAAGGAAACTAGAACAAAGTGCCAACCAGAGAGAAGGGTTGTACAATATGCATATATTCAGCTCTAAAAGAAACGAAATAATTTGTGATATACCTAACTGAATTTATCATTACTTAATTTGTTGATATGCTTACGCAGTAACTCTTACACCCGAGATGATTATGAGGGCTAGTTATGTTGGCAATGGCTACAATTTGGAGAGGCTCGTTGCCATCATTATACCACCAGTGGGTTACTCTTGTAAATATCACTATTATGTATCCCCTCCTCACTTGCCTCACCGTTTGACTGGAGTCCTCTTCTTCTTCTTCCTCTTCCTCCCATGGGCTCTCTGATTTGCACCCTGAGCACCCTTGAAATGAAGAATGATCTCTAAAAGTCTTCGGACACCTCGGGAAAACAACGCCTAGTTTTCCCTCACCTGCATAGATATATCTATGTTATGTAGAAGCAGTTATAAAATGATTTTTTTTGTAATCATGTGAAATACACAAACATGCATTTTCCTAACTCGGGCAAGGTAAACCATCCCAGGAGCGCCAAGATATTAGGGAATTGAGATGGTGTTTCTTTTAATCATCTTTTTGTAAAAGGCAACGTCTGTGCATTCTAATTCCTCATTGTCTTATGTGGTGCACAACTCGAAGATGCCACCTTCGTCACAGGTAGGAGTAAGAGAAGCAAAGGTAGAACATTGGGTAGGATGGATTGATATTCCCTGAACTTAAAGAGATTGGTGAAGTCTGTGGGAGGAAAAAACATTATCCTGGGTTTACAAGTATAGGACATTGGGAGGTGTGGACTTGGACTCTCTACTCTCCAATTCCATGCTTCAGTGTCTCCCTAATTTCTATTTCCTCCAGAATATTTTGCATAGCTAAGTTGTTGACTTGGTTGTCGTGAATTTACAGGTATGTACAACATTTTGTACTTGTGTAACATTTTATATGTGGCGAAAAGTTAAATGTGTTGCTTGTTGGAGTTTCTTCTCTTGCAATAAATATAAGGATTTAAAACTTCTCCATCCAAAATGTTGTTTGAAATTTGTAATATATTATGTGACTGTGCATATGCCAGACTAAGTCTCGAATAATCAATAGATGTAACCTTAAAAAACCCAGTATATAAATTAAATCAGAACCAAAATAATGTATAATTTTCATAGGATAGGACCACAGCTTCGTTTGGGCGGAGGAGCAAGTAGAAAGTGCCTGGTATTTGAGTTCCAAATATGGAAATGCTTTTTATCTGTCATGAATTGTAAAAATTAGGTTGAAAGAAAGAAAAATAATTGAATACAAATGTTTGAATTATTCTGATTTCCTTAATGAAATCCAAAGGTTGAAAGGATAAAATATTTAGCAACCGACACTCTAAATGTTGTAGACTTTGACCCCTATGCTTTCCTGTCAACCTTCTAATAATGGAAACAAGAATAAATAATTATCTACCTATATATCTAAACAAGGGAATCCTCAACAGATGTTCTTGTATGAGGGACTGGGAGTGCAGTGAGCTAGCAAAGAACATGATTTCAACAACCTCGTTGTCACAAACCTCCCAAACATGTGTTTATGATTCATCTTCCTTGTTGACTATTGTAGACAATAGACACCCAACTTGTAGTGATATTTGTTGGATAATTTTAAGTTCTTCCTTATATTGGACTAATAAATGCTTAACCTTTCCGATAGGGCTGATAAACTCGAAATATATTGGAGGGACTATCCATAATCCACCTAAAATTGGGGCTTTTGTTTGATCACTTCGAATTGGGTGATAAACTCAATATACATTGGAGGGACTATCCAAAATCCACCTAAAATTAGGTATTTTGTTTGATCACTTTGAATTGAGCATCTGGGGAGGACATGATTCAATTCTAAAAATAGTTGTTGAATTTAGGGTTGTTAAAAATAGTTTCTTCCTGAAAGCATTAGGTATTACATTCTTGGGATTTTATTTTAGGTAGGCCCAATCGCACTTGATAAATAGAGCCACCATCGAGCGCAATCAATCCTCCATTCAAAGGTCCTTCCAAATTCCAATGCCTTATTTTATCAATGAACTAACGACCAACTTTTTCACCGACCCGACAAAGTTATCCCTTATCTAAGTTCAATAAACTATATGCTCCAGGGACCGGGAGAGTAGAGACTTCTTTATATATGTATTGTTTTGCATTACATAAAATAATGATAATGTTGTATCCGCATGTTTGTATCCATATTTGTATGAGATCTTGCTCCATGACATGAATGAAAGAAGATTCCCCAACAGTTGCCAATGTGAATCGTGTGAGGGCCATAGAGATGTGAATTATAGGTTTCCACACAATAATCGAGTGTGTATTATAGTCATCTGTTGTGGGCTACAGGAGGTTGAATAAATAGTTCTTGCTCCTAAAACATTTAGGTGGTGGCAATGCTTTTCTTTTTATTTCTGATTTACAATTAGTTTGTGTGCATCCAAAATCCATAACCATAATAGAACAAAAAAAACTTTAAGATACTTGATATTTGTTGGAGAATTTGAAGTGTTTCCGTAAATTAGCTAGGATAAGATGTCAATATTGGAGAGACTTGGAAATTATTTTATTTTATTTATTTCTAATTTCTAGGATTTATATAATTAACGGTATAGAAGGTATTTACTTTTATGAGGATAACCCCTACATTGGGGAGGCCACATGGATAAGAACGTGGAATTATGCATTGGATGTAAACCATTTTCAATTTGTATTGACTTTGGTTCTTGCTTTGTGCTCCCTCCCTTAATGTAGTTTACCTAAACACCTACTCTTTCCTATGTCGTGGATAGACAGATTTGTTTATGAATAGTTCATGAATAGATAGACTGAACCATTATAGGCACTACAGGCATTCCAACTCAATTTCATTTCATTATAGGAACTACAGGTATGGGAGAGGAGAGTTTGCTATTGCATAAGTAAGATAACATGTATTTCATGGTGCATTTCACCTAGAGCAGTATATCTCCCTCTTACTATTGTGACTAGTCTCAATCACTATTCCTTTGGGGTACCCACTTATTGCTTCGAAATGATTCCCTTTTCATTTCCAATTTCCAATAAGTTTGTATACATTCGAATTTGACCATAAACTATAAGTTATAATAAGCAAAAAAAAACTTTGAATATGAAAATAATCAAAGAACTGAATTGCTAAAACAAAAACTTTTTTTTACCATAATTGATCTCATTTACATTGTTAAAAAAGATGCCCCTCTTCAATTATTTCAATATTCTTTAATGAAATCCAGGTTAAATTTTATTATAAAAAGATTATAAAAAGATTAGATAGCAATACAAGATTAAGTTGTAGATTAATCTTAAAGTTTTAATTTTTATTAGAACTATGTATTTTAGGTTATACTAGAGTAAATGAGATATGATCATTTCAGTTACTTTTTTACATTAAATATTTCCTAGATTATGGCCAATAACTCACTAATTATTAAAAAAAATCTCTTAAATTATTCTGTTATATAAAAATTTGTAGTATTTCTAGGTTAGAATTAGCTATTACATTTAGTTCTATAGTTTATAAAAAATATGTTAAGTAATTCAAAATTTATTCATTAAGAAAAATATTTAATATTAATAAATTTAATTTAGATTTTTATTCTATTCTAAGTTTAGAATCATTGTAGCAATTTAGGGTGTTTGTTTTAATCACAACTTAGACTTCCTTATTATTTAGCTTAACATTTTTAGGGTTTGGGTTTGGTCTTAGTTATATAGTCAACGTCACCAATTTCCTAGTTTTCTCTTGAAATGTGTTGTTAAATATATATTAATAAATCTTTATCCGTTACTCAACTCGACTCATTGTATTGATGATGAGCCTTGATAAAGGTTTGCAATGTCCACATATCAAATGGAGTCTACAATTACCTTGGATACCACTCCTCAAACCTATCAACCCAGAATTTAAGAGAAGATATTGTAAATATGTTTTTTTGTCAAAATGACATTTTTGAATCATGTAAGGTTCATGTAATGCCCCGGTTTTGACCCCGTTACATTAGATGTATATGATGTGTATATTGTAAGTGATCATGGTGTGGAGTTAAAGGCCAAGGCCCCACCATTGATCAGTTATGTTATGTTTTGGATTTAAATTGTCATCGATGGCGTATCGGGGCATGCGGCATATACTATGTTTGCCATCACGTAAATATGCATCATAATTAATTAAAATGAACACAACCAGCTACAGTCACGGCAACTAAATCGAATGGGGCATGATTTTCCCAAGGATAAGGATGTGTGGGGGGGGATTTGTCAAACCTTGAGCCAAAAGGGGGAAAAAACCCATGTGTCATCTTCCTTTGTTTTACTCCAACCACCTTCAATTAATAATTTCTGCTGGTAGCTGAGGGAAGTTATGGCAGTTAATTGTTTTGGAGTGGGGTGGCAGGACTGTCAGTCCATGCCTCCATGCACACTCCACCCATAGTTGACTTATGAATGGAAAGGAAAAATGACTATCACCTCTCACGCAAACATTCTTCTCCTCTCCACGAGTTGCTGAGCACCCACGCACTGAAAATTCGTGTCCTCCTGGTAGCTGCTCACCTTCACGCACTTCCCATTTGGCCGCTCACTGTTTTCACGCATAGGAATTTCCCTGGGTTTTACCCACGCAATTTTCTCCTGCAAATTCGCGTCCTATCCATTGCTGTGCATTCTCACACAGAGGGATTCCTTCCCATTTTGGTCTTCACGCACAGGATTTTGCTGGATTTACCCACGCAGCAGTTTTCCTCTGCGGATTGGTGAATAGTGTGGTCGTATCCTGTACTCACGGGACGATTTTGGGTTCTGCATTGTTGCTCACACTCACCCACAGGCTGGGAGACTGTAATTTCTTCCGCAACTTGGTCTGTGTATGTTTTCTGGGTGATTTCGTTGCCCAGGACGGGCTGTGTTTTTCCACATTGTTGGTTGTGATGGTTGTGATCTTCCTTACATGCTGGGGGCTGTTGTAAATTCGCCTGAGGGTCATTTTGGCCACGATAGGGCCAATCATGACTCAGAATTCGTTTTCCCTGTTTAAGTTGTGACAGTTGACTTGATTACATACGTGCAATTGTTGGTCTTCGGACTGTGAGAGGAGCAGGGACGTTGGCTTAGTTTTGCTTGATAAACCTGGTGGCTGGAACCACACAGACAGAGCTAGAGGGCTGGCCTTCTTCTCCATCACCCCTTAATAGCACTGGAAGGGAATGCAGGGCCTGAGGGACTGTGTAGCAAAGAAGGGACTGATTTCTTGTGTTGGGTGTGGATGGGTGTCTTAGAGGTCAGGCTAGTTCTGGTGTAGGTGTCCTTGGCTCTGTGATGAGCTCACCAGCTTAGCAATCTGCCTTCTCTAACTCCCTAATGGCCTGATAAACCCAAGTGTGTTGGCTTGGCTGTGTTTTGTGTATCCCTGGCTGTGTGTAAGCCTGCTTGTTCCCTTATTCCTTGGAGAATCATGCCCAGCTCGGGGGTGGCAGCGCTGCTGAGAGATTAAGGAGCACGTTGGCCTATGGTTGGGTGGAACGTTGCAGCGACGTAGCTGGTTGCGGATCGACTTATTCACAAAGATAGGTGATCTTGTGTATTTTACCTCTGCAATTCTATATTTACTGTTAATTAAAATGAAATGAACATGTTGAATGAATGCTTGTTTGAATGCATAATTGATTCCGCTGTGCAAGATAAATAATCATAGCTGTGCATAAAATACAATTGTAGTTGCGTATGATGAATGATGGTATCTGTGTACATTCCACTGTAATGCATCTCTTTATCAGCATTCTATTTTAGCATTTCAGCATTTTATCTATGCCTGTATATGTTCATGGGGCTCTTAGCCCGGATGGTTTAAGCCATGGAGATCGCGTTCTCCTTGCTGGTCGGAGGCATGGGGATGTGACAGTTCACAAAGAGATTACAGTATATAATAGTCCTTTTTTTTTGTCTAACCTTTTCACATAAATATAAGATGGAATTTTGAAAAGGAAACTGTGGAATCCCTCTCAGACTTCTTCTCGTGTGAGATCCAGATACTAGTAATATCCACATTGAAGTTTGAAAAATACTTTTTCAATGTGTTTGAATAATAATTATATGCACCAGGTTTTGAAAACATAAATGGGAATCCCTATCAATTCCTCTCACTTCACATCTAGATGTTTGTAGATTCAAGACTAAAGTTTGAAGGATAAATTTTCAAGTGTTCTAATACTTAGGTTTATTATGGTGAAGATGATGCTTAGGGATTAGGTGGAGTTTGAAATTGAATGGTTAGTTACTCACTAACTAGGTCCATATGGACAAACATATCAATTAGCTGTGTGATCGTATTTGTAAATTTTTATGGATGTTAATGGAAATGTGGATTGGAAAAAACTTATGTTTTTAGTTGGAAAGATATTAATAATACAATGGTTTTATTAGCATGTAGAAAAGTTCATTTCAAAACAGGTAAGGTAAAATGTTATGGAAAATTTATTCTTCTGATTTTTTTACTTTTATGTTGTTTCACAACAAGGATCAACAATTTTAAATCTCTGAGGGATGTACAATGTTAGAAGTACACTAGTTTTAGGTGGATACATTGGCACAGGACAAAAACCTCTTTTAGTTTTTGTTATTAATGTTAGGAATATGATGATCTCTTTTGGCCTTGTAACATAGCACTTCTAGTAGTGGAGTTCTTATCAAAACAATTATAGACAGAAATAAGCTTTAGTACCCCATGAGGCTACTTTCATCCCCAATTTCATATTATGCATTCAGATAAGGTCATGAGTAGTTCTCAACTACTCTAATCACTTTCGCATTATAGGAAACAAATATTTCTCTTAACAAAATAAATAGGCCAAAGAACAATGCAATACAAAAAACCAATACTCCTAATGGTTATCACTATGTTCACATTAAGAAAACAAGTGCACCAACCTTTTTCTAAATGGGCTTTTTCCCAATCTCATCTTCCATCACCGCTACATGTTCTTCATTCTCAACCTTTATTTTAGTCTCTCCTCCTCTATACTAACTCTTGAGTAATCCCACATAAAAAGAATTTGGATGTGATAAAGCATCATGCACATGGTTTACCTCACTAATTCCATGTAAATGTTGAATCACTCGGGATTCTTCTTATTGAAATTTTTTCCTATACACTGCTTTTAACAAATAATGAAATTTTGTTGTACACTTATATTTTCAAATGAAAATAATGATTTATTTTTACATGTCAACATTGAAAGGTTCAATTTCTCACAACCCTTCAAAGTGAAATGGAACCCTGCCCTTCAAATTTGATCCCTACTTCCCCATTAAATTGTGTTGGATCCGAGGCTAGCAGTACAAGTAGTGAAATTCGATACGTGTGTGAGATTTCGACGTGATAATTACCGCGTGGGATAATCGTTCACCAAATCGCCCCGTTTTTCCGGTGGATTTTTTATTAAAATCAGTCAAATGTTTGCTGTGAAATTGTTTATTTCATTGTTTTGGAATTCTATTAATTTTATTAGCTCTTTCTATACTAAATCGGGCATTTTAAAACTACCCAAATGATTAAAATTACGATTTAATTCCTCGAAAGTATGATTTACACCAAAATTGATCTGCCGGATTCCGGGGAGTCGGGGGCGATTTGGTGAACGCTTATCCTACTCCGATAATTACTAATATCAATGACGCCTTCATTTATTATGCTTTTAATGGAAGAATATATGAAAATAGTATCCTCCTCATCAGGGATCAAGAATGAAGGGCTGGTCTTAATTTCATATTGAAGGTTATATATTCATGCAGCCCTTCATTGATGAAGGGCTTTCAAAAAAACTCACATTTCAAATGACAGTAATAGATTAATTGCACACTTCATTAAAAAAATGTGCTAAAAAGATAATGCATTTCAATTAAATTTATGACACAAATTTTTTTTTAAATAAAACTTTTTTTTTTCACAGGAAAAAATACCAGTCTTTGTTATTCATATGAATCAAAAGACATATTATACATCAACCATCTTCATGACAGGAGGAAGTAACATTCCAGTTCAGCATATAGACAAATAGAAAGAAAATT
>LPNX010794155.1:2806-33468 GCA_001517045.1 Pseudotsuga menziesii | reverse complement strand
TCCCCCACTCATCTATGCATAAGCAAATCATAAAATTTATCTTTAAGATGAATTTGGGACAAGGGCCTCTGATAGAAAAAGGGTGTAAGAGGTTAACCCATCGGGATACTGAACAGGTCTGCCGACAGCGGGTATTGACCTATGGTATAAATAGGAAAACCCATCAGGGTACTGAACAGGCCTTTTGGCAATGGGGCATTCTGCCTGGGGAAGAAGCTTCTTAGATATTATAGTTACCCCACCGGAGTACTAAACAGGCTCACTGGCAGTGGGTTCTGACTTTGATATCTCTTTTAAAAGCCTCATTTATACTTGTCTGTGTGAACAATGTACCTATGTAAATGTTAAAGAGAGGTCATGTGTGGGTTAAATGAAAATCTAAGGGAACTGTTTGTAATAGCCAGTTGATAATCATCTTCAGATGCTCTAAGTTTTTGTTACCTGATCCTTGCTAGAAGAAAAGGTTTATACCTCTAGAGTGTCCTGGCATTTACTGATTCGATGAACATAGCTATGAACCTCATTATTGTTTTTTCTTTTCACCGTTCAAACCGTCTTGTGTGAAGCCGCGTCAAGTTGGCCAATACACCATTGGCTTCATTTAGTACTCCTCCTATCTTGTGTTTTTAAGGCACATATTCTGGTGGAAAAATTTATATATGAATAAAGAGAAAGAAGTCTGTGCTCATGGTTGAAGTTTTGAATATTTTTAATAGTAGATGTTGATAGCCTATGGACTGTTTTTAATTATGTTTTGTATTGTTGATAAAGAGTGGTTTTATGAATTAGCTCTGTTTTTGTGTGGCCAGATGAAGGAGCAACCATGGAATAAGGCAATTGTGCCATGAGCCTGCTGGATAAAACAAATTTTTCATGCAGTTATTTGATTTTTCAGGCAGTTTCAATTGTCTTTTCAACTCACAAAAGTTGGACAGTTTGAAGAAAGAAAGTTATTTTCCCTTGCTGATAACATCATCACCCTACTGGCAATCATTTCCACCCTTGCAAGCTTGAAAATACTTCTGTGTCTAGACATGAAAATACTATACTCAGACTGGATCAGGCATTGGAATGAGTTCTGCAAAACTAGTAAATTGAATTTTAAAGGTAATGTTCAGAACGTTGGAGTAATATTTACTGTTAAAAGCCAGGTATCTTTCTAATTTAAAAAATTGGTGAAATTATGAGGATTCACCTTGACACATTATATTCCATAGAGTTGATAAGCCACCTCTCTTTTGTAAGTAATTTAATGACATATACACCTTGGAAAAATTTTATTTTATATTATTGATTATTTTATATCAATAAATCATACACCATCGCTTATGTTTAGTTTGCCATTTTTAATTTTTATGTCATTAATTTACTAACATCCAAAGCCTAACTCCATGGTTAAATTGACATTTGATATGTCTTGAGGCTATGAATTTTTCTGGGACGTGTCGATATCATTATAAGGCAAGGCAGTTTGGGCAGTATGTGCCTTGATCTGCTATAATTTCCTTAGCACGTCCGGCATTACCATCATATTTTTATTTTCCTTTGCCATTATATTTTTAAAAGAAGGGGATCGTTGGTGTAAAAAACTTCAAGCCGTCACGCAAAGACTATGATTAAGTTTTTAAACCTGAATTCTTGGCTATGAAGTGTGAAACAGGATTTTCAAAGCTATGGATCATAGAAGAATTTATTAGTCCCTTAGTAATCAGCACCGTGCTCATTACTTGTGAGGGTTGATTCTCTACCTTCAAAGCTTGTCACTTTCGATTTCTTGCACATTTTGAATTTGGTAATCTCCTTAACTTTCCATTTTATTTCTGGAAAAGTTTGGGTAGGATGGTTTCTCATATTAGGAAAAATGTAGAAAATTCTACACATAGCCTATACCATCATGGGCTTATTAAGATGATTATTTTAACTAAGTTGAAGGATCATGTATGGGAACAATTTATATATGAATTGTCCAATTCCCATCTCAAATCACCCCTGGGTAATGATCCATGTGGGCCTTTTTATCCCTGATCTTGTTGACAAAGCGTCCTCTGTCAATGCTTCTGAGCATCAATCCAGTCATATTCAGGAACCAACAGTCAAGAGCTGTAAGAAAGCTGGACCATCCCATATTAAGAGTCTCGGGGGTCTAAAGGGTAGTGTGTAAACTCTAAGTCTGGGGGGGGAAAGGTCAGTCTGATAATGGAAATTTGTTGGCTTCATCAAATCATAGATTTACCCGTAGTATGGTTGTTCAAGAGAAGAAGAGGGAGTTCAAAGGTAAGGCACCTGTACATGTCCAGTTGTCCTCATCCACTTCTTCATCTGCCCATGATAATTCTGATTCACATGGCTCTCATCATCATCCTTCAATACCAATGTTCTGTCATAGATTCTTCATTGCCATTTCATCACCAACTTTAAAATCTGATCTGAAGTTTGTCAAATCTCACTGGTTAGATGCTTTAGCTCAAGGGGCTGAATACTTTTGACAAAGAAATTTTAAGTTGACTAAACAGTTCCAAGAATATGTTATATTGGACCGATTTGTCAAACAAGAAAACACAGTTTTGAAGGCTAAAGTAGCATCTTTCCAAACCTTAGTTTATGACATTACTGGGTCTAATCGTAGTCTCAGGAAGCAGTTAAAGAAAAAGGACAAACAATTTGAAAAATTGATTAGTGTACAACAACAAACAGCTCCATCTCCTCCTCAAGTACAAGTCCTATTTAATACTTCAGCTTCGGTTTCTGGAATTTAACCCACAGATTGGTCATCTATTTTGAGTTTCAATTTTGTCTGAAACTTTCTTGCATTGGGACATGCAAGGTCTTCAGTCTGGGGGAGATGATGGCCTCCTATTTTGACTGTTCAGCACTATATTTTCTAATTTAAATTTCCATGAAATCAAGTAATATTCAACTTTATCTAGTTATGTTTTGTGCTTGGATGTGCCTTTTCAAGAGCAGCATTGCAAGGTGCTCTAGCAGGTGACTTTTTGATATTTTTCATTCTTTATTTATCATTTTGTTTGGTTTTAATTCATACAATAAAACTTTAGTTTTTTTGGTCAATTGACAAGTCTTTATTTTTCATGCAGTGGTTCTTTTGGTTGTCTGATCCGACCCCCGTTCCGACACTCACTAAGCATATATTGATTGGTTCAGATATTTGGGGGATTCATTTGTCCAAAAATATGCTTGGTCATTTCAATATGGATTTTGAGCTATCATTCATCATTCAAATGCTCTGTTTCCTCCAGAAGTCGTGGCCCTAATCTCAAGCAATCTGGCAATGGCATTCCCGTCATTAATCAGGAACCTGCTTTCGGGCTCAATTTCTGAGCAATTGGTTGGGAATTATTCAAAACGGTTCGAAACCCACTTCATAAATGGCCCCATTTACCCCTAATTGTAAGAAATTTTCATAATTCAGAATGAATGTGGATAAATCCTTTCCGGAACAGACGTGTTTTTTCCAGATTTTGGTGTTGGTCGTTTTCTGGGTGGTTGCACGAGTTTCTGATTTTTGGGATGGATCTTCTCCATCTATTGATGTATAAATAAATCCTTAGAAGGATGAGAAGGGAGAAGACACTATAAACTCTGTTTTTATTAATTGATCAAGCGTTTATCCTCTCAAGGCTTTAATTTCAGACTTGTAGGCATTGAAGGCAGGGCCCACCTTCAACTCTGATCATTTGTGCATAAGCGTTGTTTTTACTGCTGTAAGTGAAGTTATATTGTATATTTCAATATTGTTTTCATGGATGTATGCTAATGATTTTCAATAACTTGTGATTTGGGATTCATGCTTACATTAAACTAGTCAATGTCATTGAATGTGTGAGTTAAGTTTGATTGCATTATTCAACACCTTTGGATAGGATAATTACTTTCAGTTTTTTTATTTAGTAGAATAGAGATTTGAAGAATAGTGAGAATGGAAAGATAGGTTGGATTCCAATTTCCAGATTTCTTTTATGTTCAGAACTAATCCTGATTATTGTATAGCTCAATTTCTTGCCCAGAATCTTGTTAGGTCACAGAGTGTTTCAAAGACTGGTTGATTTGCAGTATTTATTGAATGTAGGGTGATTTTAGAAGTATTTGCAGAGATTTTAGTTTACAGAGTTTATAGGGTTTTTAGGATAACATTTTGAACTGAGGATTAGAGTTATGATGTGCTTGAATGAAGTTAAAAAGAAGTGTCACATCTCATTAAGTATTTGACAGCGTTGTTTCCTAGGGTTTGAAGACAAGTCTCATAAGATAGGCAAATGAGAGTGGAGTGTGTGTTGTCCGAATAGTTTCAATATATTTTTATGAGCATAGAACGTAGATAGAGTGTATCTGTTGTTAGCAAAAAGATAAATTTAATTCCAGTTTGTGAATGGTAAAGTGTTTGTATGAATTAGGGCTAAGAAGAGTCATCATGTTAGCATAAGATTCTTTATGAGTGAAGAGTGTAGTCTTAGATGCAATATAAGACCATTAGGCTTGATCAAAAGCATTCATCTTGTAGACAGGTTTGAAAGTAGGATTTCCTATTTACTTTCTTGGTTGCTTGTCTTAAAAATAGATCAATAATTAGCATAGTTTGAGATTGCAGTAGATTACATTGAATTTGGCAAATTTGTAGATTGTAGAATAGAGCTTAGCAAGCTGATTTCCTTCCTTAGGTTAGACTCAACAACTTTTGGTATTGATTGATCAATAGAGTAGCAGTTCCATAGACTACATTCTTTTTATTTATACATGAGCAAATCAAAATTACCCTAGACATGAGCTTGAAACCATTTTTCCCTGCACATATAGTGTAGCAGCTCAAAGTATATGTATCCCGGTCGATAATTAAATTGAAGGTAAATTAATTAGCAATAATTTTACCCAACAGATATACTACCACCCCAAACCTCACACCCATATAAGATAACATGAGTGACTAAAGTTTCAAAGAGAAGCTTCTTTTTATCCCACATCACAAGGTTTGTTTCTTTACAGTTATTTTCAAGACCAAAATAAGATTTCCACCCTCCATGAATCCTTTTCTTAGTGCTATAGTTCCAGTTGAGCTTGTGATGAATATCAATTCTTAGGTATTTGTAAGAAGGCACTTCCTCTAAGTTGCTATTGTCATACACAAAATTAGCGTAAGTGTCCTTCTTGCATTTGATAATCATAACTTTTGTTTTGTCAGTGTTAACACTCATACCCATGGTAGAGAAAAAATCCTTGAGAAGTATTAGTTGCTTATCAAGATCAGATGGACACCTTGCCAGAAGAACAATATCGTCAGCATAGAGAAGAAGGATGATGACTATTCCAGCTATTATCATGCCACCACAGCCTGCTTCCTCTAAACAACCTTCTAGCTTATCGATGTAAATGCCAAATATGGTAGGCGAGAGGGGGAAACCTTGTTTAACTCCGATATTACACTTAATATCTTTCGACCACCCCTTGTTGCTCTTAAACTTAGCAATGACATTCTCGTATAACCTTATTGCGACAGCTCTGAACTCGAAAGAAACCTTTAGCTCTTCTAATCTATTCCACGGGTTATTTCTAAGTACCGTATCGAAATCCTTTCTAAAGTCCACAAAGCAACAAAAAAGATTGGATTTATCATTACGAGATTCCTCCACAATGATCCTAAGCATAATGAGGTGGTCTATTGTTGAGTGTTGTCTTCTAAAACCCACTTGGCCTTTATCCCACTTACCTTCACTTTCAATCCATATGCTGATATTCTTTTCCAAGATAATACCATATAAATTGGCTAAGAGAGGGCTAATCGTAATCGTCCGATAATTAGAGGGGTTGTTTGTATCCCCACTTGTAAAAATAGGGATAATGAGGCTCTGAGTCCATGTTTTAGGGAAACCTTGCTTGACCGCTTGATCGAATAGCTTATGGATGTGAGGGATGAGGACAGGTCCTCCAATTTTTAATATTTCAGCCTGGTAACCTTCAATGTCCTTAGATTTTCCATTTGCCACACGCTTAACCCCAAAATTTATGTCTTCTAATGAGAAAACTTCTTCTGTTGTGAGCAGGGTTTCAAAGTTATCTATGACATTTGGAGATTCATAAATCTTTTTAAGATAGGAATTCCAGCCGTGTAAAGAAATTCTATTATTATCTTTAGTTTTCTAGTTAGAATCTGCCTCCATAATTTCTTAGGAGCCACCTTAGAGAGGTGTAAGATATTTTCTTGTCTTTTATAAATATATTGCATTTTTTCCCTTTTAGTTAGGGCTTTGCATATTTTTATCTTGTCAATTTTAAGAGACTCATTAAAAGCTTCCTTAATTTCTCTCCTCGCTCTGAGTATATAATGGAATTAAGTATAACTATACAAATATTCAGAGACTATTCATAGATTCTTCTTGTAGGCTAGGTGGTTGGGGCAGTAGACTAGCACTGTCTCCACCCAAAATCAAAACCCGACATTTAAGTAATGGGAAAAGATCTAGAAAGTACTTATAAATATAATTAAATATAATCATAAACATATTCATAACCCCCCAAAAAATCCTATTACATTCAAGTTAATCTACACTAATAAAATTAATAATGAAAGTTGTTCTTATAAACAATTATAACACATTTTTTAAATTTGATTACACTAATAAAATAATTATGAAAATTGTTTTCTATAAATGATTATAACGCATTCCCTTGATAATATTCTTAGTTAGAGAATGAAAATATAACTTTTATTTTTGCATATATGATTAATTTCTCTAAAATTTTAACAATGAGATTTTATTTTATTAATTAGAAATAAAATTATTGGTTAACTTATCTTTAACATTATATTATATTTATGACACGACAATATAAAAAGAATCTAAATGGTTAACAATGAGGTTTTATTTTATTAATTAGAAATAAAGTTATTGGTTAACTTATGTTTAACAATATATTATATTTGTGACACAACACTATAAACATAATCTTAAACTATGAATTAAGATTTTTACAACTATTTTTTTTAATTAATATAATTAAAAATAAAAATAAAAATAATAAAAATATTATTTATAACTTTTTAATTTCAATTAATCATATAAATCAATATTAATAAAAAATCGATACACAAAGGTTAATATCCACTTTATATAATATCCACAACCAATAGTGTTTTTGATACACCAAAGTTAATCTTCATTCGATATAATAACCACAACCAATAGTGTTTGTCCTCAACATGCTTGATTATTATTATGACTAATTTATAAAAATGTCCAAAAATTTAAATCATATAAACTTGGTATTTTTATTTTAATGATAAATTAAAATTGGAATTTTTAAATAAAAATTATTTAAAATTATTTTTTATTTAACTTAATATTTATAATTAATTATTAGATTCCAATTGTTCAAGGTTTACTTTACATAAATATTATTACTTCTTTGAAAGAATATAAATGTTTGTGATGAAAAACATTTCCTTTAAATTGTTTCAAGTACACCAAAACAAACCATAATTGTCTAAATAAATATTAATTATCCTCCTCATCATAGTTACATTTTTTAATTTTAATTAATTATTTTATTTAAAAGAATAGAAATTAAAAAAAAAACCAACTAAATTTTCATAAATTTAAAAACTTAAATATTTTATAATTTCCTCGTCATTTTGGTGAACGATTTTGAAATACTAAGAAATTATTTATATATGTTTTTAGGATTTATTTATTTTTATTTTTTGCTTCAATGTCTTTTGATTTGCTGGGATAGCCTTTGGTCTTAGAAACCACAACTGAGAAGCATCTAAGCCGTCAAAATCACCTGGGATCGCACCCTGCCTGGGCAGCACCAACCCTTAGCATGGTTGAATTTAGATGTCTCCTCCCAGGAGCACCAAGTTTTGATTTGGGCCCGCCTTGCAAAACGAAACCCATCTTGAGAGTTTACTCTATGGAAACTTACATTTTTTAAGGATTTATGTTATTCTTTATTAATTTTTCTTTTATTTTTTAAATAAGATAAAACACATGTTATTTTTAAAATTAAAAATAATATGGAATTTTATGTATGGATTAAAAGTAAATTAGAAAAAACATTTTATATATATATATATAATTGAAGATGGCTTTATTAAAATAAGAGACACTAATCTTTTAACTTTATAGTATGATATGAAGCCATTTATGATTTTCTAAAAAATCATCTTTCATGATTGGAATCTCTAAGATAATGAAAGTATGCCTCCTTACATATAATGTTGTATGTACATATGCATCATACATGAAATGTACAACGGAATCGAATCGTTCATTCAACACATTCATCATGTTCATAATAATTTACAAAACAATTACATTGCATAGATTTAACACACAAGAAAATACTTATCTTGAGAAGAAGCTTCCCACAACTAGCTATGTAGCAGCAACGTTACACGCAACCATAGGCGAGAGTGCTCATCAAACTCTCAGCACCACTGCCACCCCTGAGCTGGGCATGGTTTTCACAAGGAACTAGGGAAAAATGGACTTACACACAGCAAGACCATACACCAACAGTCAAGCCAACACACAGGTGGGTTTCACAAACTGTCCAGCCAAGCCAATAAACAATTGGGTTTCACAAGATACTAAGGCAACAATCCAATAACATATGGGTTCCTTGGACTTACTTAGCCAAGACAACACAAGGATGCACTTCACAGCCAAATACAAGTCATGCGTTTGTAGAAAAACTGTTGGCAACCACAAACAAAAATAGCATATGGGGAAAACAACGTAGGTGAGCAATACGATTTCAATAAAAAACATATAGGTTCCTTGGACTTACTCATCCAAGACAACACAAGGACGCACTTCACATCCAAATACAAGTTCTGGGTTTGTAGAAAAACTTTTGGCAACCACAAACGGAAATGGCATATGGGGAAAACACCCTAGGTGAGCAATACGATTTCAAGAAACATCCTTGGGCTTCACAGGGGAAAAACAACCTCACCAAACACCTAAAACATGGATCTATCTTCCCAGCCATTGAGCATAACCAAAAATGGGTTCCCAGCTTAGAGAAGGATGAGAAAACTACCGAAAACGTGAAGGGAAACGCACAGGAGCTCCAGCTGCATGAGAGAGAAAATTGTATGGGTGAATAATGGATTAGGAATCCATTTCCAAGTATGCAGTACTTGCCCCATAAGTAAAAATTCATTTTTCCCAAAAATGGGTGGCTTCCCCAATACGAATTTGACTTCCATACTCTTCCCATCCCAAGGCATTAACTACCTCAACCAATTTCTAAATGACTGGGCACAAAAGACAAAATGGGTAGTTGACATCTTTATGGGTTTTTCCTTTGACGTTTTCCTCAACACTATTGGCTCAAGGGTTTGAATATCCCCCCTCCATGTTCCTTGTGAAATCATGCCCACATCTCTTTAATGTTGCATTGACATAGTTAGTTGTGGGTATTTTTATTAATTGCGTATTTACATCATGTCTAAAATTATATTGTTCCCGGTTAGCACGTGAACCATCGGCATCGATTTTAATTGCCGAAACATAAAACACTAAGTCCATGGCAGGTCCTTTTCCCTGAGATCCACACCATGATTCAATAACGCTATTTTCATCATTTACAATTTAATGTAATTGGGGTCAAAACCAGGGTATTACATTCCCCTCCCCCTTACAACAACACTATCCTCGGTGCTTTACAAAATTGAACAAAAATGGATGTGCCAATCGCATGATACCCTCTAGCTCCCATGTAACCTTATCAGGACCGTGGTGCTTCTTTTGTACCTTTACATGTCTAATGGAACAATCTGGAACTCTTCCTTGGTTCTACTACGTGTTTGTCTTGCATACGAACTCCTCCAAGTCCTAGATTGCATGCATTAGTACACACCACAGGATATTTTTCTGGGTCTTGGAGAATCCTCCTCCTCTGGAAACCAACAATACCTATGCTCAAGCCCCAAGTAATGAGTCAATTCTCATGTCAGTATTCGCAAGATTTTCCAAAATCATAGATGAATCACATGCACATGTATATTGACATAAAATCAACAAGTAATTCAAATAATTATCTATATAAGTATCTTCTTTTGGCTCCATGGGTATCCGACTTGGCTTTATACAACCATGGTACCCACAAAACCCACCCCACCCCACACAAGGATGGTACCTCTTCTCTATTATACAGTCCTTTGAGCATACCCACCCTTTCGGTGCTCTCTAGGGTGTGCATTAAAAGGTAGCCAAGTTTTTGTAAGCCTCGTATCACCTATGAAAATATCTCTCAACCGAGATCTGACAGCTTCGTTCCATAGCCTAACACCTCCTCTAGGTGCTCACCAAGTGTAGGTACTTCCTTTCTAGACACCACAATGAATTAAATCACATGTCATATTCATTCCTATAGGATGCAATCTATAACAATATTTTCAAAACCATGGCTGCATCATATGCTCATGTGTATTTACAGAAAATCAACAACAACAAAGGATTGATAGGTAAACTAAATACTTATCTATATAGCATCTCTCAACCGATATCTGGTAGCCCTGCTTCAGATCCTGACACCTCTTTGGGTGCTCAATGGCAGCTCTGCTCCAGAGCCTAACACCTCTTTGGGTGCTAAATGGTAGCTCTGCTTAAGTTCCTATCACCTCCTCTAAGTGCTCACCAATGCTCAGGTACTTCCTTCCCAAACACCATAATACCTAGGGGTTTTTCTTTTCACGGATCCCCCACTCTCATGACAATCCCCTTACGGCGTGAATGGGCATGGAAAGAAGTTTAACCAGATGTCTTACACCATGGGAGCCCCCAGTGATGCATACCGGTGCCTAGCTTCCCGAGGGGAGAAGCCATGTACCCAAGTATATCCTTCCAAAAGAGCCATATATCCCAAACACATCCTTCCGAGAAGCTATGTACCCCAAGTATTAGAATTTGAATGCCATTTAAATCTTCAAGCAGATAGTTCTAATAATGTTTGCAGCAAATGGATCATATGAAGATACAAACTGAACAAAACAAACCACACAGGAAACATACAAGTATTACTCAGGAATTTATAGTATCATTCACAATAATAATATCCGGTGTTACAATAGTTTACATAGAAAGAATTCGAATGCATGGAGTAGCAATTCTAATCTCCCAAGTGGATATGACTGTATCTAATTGAATCTCTAACTCATGGTTCCTTAATCAATATCGGAGTCCAAAATCAACTCCCAAATGTCCAACCAGCTCAATCAATCAATGATGGCTAGTTAACTTAGTGCAACTGAGTGTGTTAGGTGGGAAAAGGCACCTACTTCACATGCATCCATGCATTATCCATGCAAGACATGCGCTAGCTAACTTATTGTGAACTAACTGAAAGTAAATGGGGGTTAACTGAGACTAACTAGTACTAACTCCAACTAACTAAAGTGGGTTGGTGTCGGGACTCCCAATGGCTCCTAAAATGTAGGGATTGGACTAGGAGGTGCCCAAACTAATGCATGCACATGCAACAAGTTCTAGTTAACCTCTAGCAGTGTTCCCCACACTCCAATGACTGGTACATGTGGTCCCATTAGGCCAAGTGGACCCAATTGTACTAGTGGACCCAATTAATTAATTAAGGTTCCTAAGTTAGGCTAATTAATCTAATGGATAGTATGATCAAGGGAGGAATAATAATCCTAAACCCCCCCCTGAATCCTAATGTGGACAACTGTGGGCCCTAGTAACAAGACCATAGGTCACCCAAAATACAATCCAAAAGACATGAATGTTGCATAATACAACTGAGGTAGGGAAAACCTCATGGGAAAACCTCCCCTCAAAAATAGGAACTGGGAATCAAGCCTTAATGCCCAAAAGAGACCTGAGAAAGGCAAATGTCTTTTCGGTAAAAGACTTGGTAAAGATATCTGCAATCTGAACCTCTATCAGACAGTAGTGTAGTGTGATTGTTCTGTCATGCACCAATTCCTGGATGTAGTACATGTGAACTTCTATGTGCTTTGTCCTCTGCTTCTGAACAGATCACTAGAGATCTTGATTGTACTCTGGTTGTCACAATAAAGATCCACTGTATATGAATTCTGAATCCTGAACTCTGTCAAGATTCCATGTATCCAAACTGCCTGAATAGTTGCATTCATAGATCCCCAATACTCTGCTTCTGCTAAAGAGAGTGAAAGTGTTACTTGCTTCTTGTTGGACCAACAAATTGGCCTACATCCAATCATGAATACAAAACCTGAGTTGGATTTCCTATCATTTCCATCTCTTGCCCAATCTGAGTCTGTAAATCCTATGAGATCCAATTGTGCTCCAGCAACATAGTGGATCCCATAAGCAATAGTACCCTACACATAGTGTAAGATCCTGTTTGTTGCCTTCCAGTGCAGCTCATGTGGCTCCTTCATGTATCTGGCAGCAACACTCATAGCATAGGATATGTATGGTCTCAAATGAGTGAGGTATGGAAAGATTCCAATGAGTTGTCTGTAGAGAGTGTTGTCCACCAAAGGTGTGGAACCACCTTCTTCAAGCCTGATGCCTGATAGAAAAGGACAGGGGGTTTCCTTGCAATCCTCCATGTGGAATCTCTTAAGCATGTCTAATGAATACCTGGACTATGAGATCATGATTCCCGAAGTATTTTGACTTGCTTTGAGACCAATGAACTGTCTTAACAGTCCTAAGTCAGTCATAGTGAATGCTTTATTAAGAGCAGACTTGATGTTGCTCAATCCAGCAACAGAGCTACTAGTAATGAGCAAGTCATCCACATACAATACAACTAGAAGCAAGGACCCCTCATTCTTCCTCATGTAGACATTGCAATCAGATTTGCACCTTTCAAACTTCTGAGAGATGAGGAAGGCATCCATTTTGGAGTACCATGCCCTTGGGGCTTATTTGAGTCCATACAGTGATTTCCTCAGGATGCAGACTAAGGAAGGATCATCAATAAACCCCTCAGGTTGTTTCATATATATCTCTTCCTCCAAGTCACCATGGAGGCAGGCACTCTTCACATCCATGTGATGTACTTCCCATCTCTTGGAAGAAGCAATGGCCAATACCAGCCTGATGGAGTCCATTCTAGCTATTGGAGAAAATGGCTCATTGTAGTCCAAGCCTTGGACTTAAGAGTACCATTTTTCCACCAACCAAGCCATGTACTTGGTTGTGGTTCCATCAAAAGCTATTTTGGTTTTGTAGATCCATTTTCACTGTACCAGCTTCCTTCCTGGAGGTAAGGAGACAAGTTCCCAGGTCTGGTTGTCATGTAGCGAATCACAATCCTCATCCATGGCTTCCTGCCATCTAGGATCATGGAAATACTCCTTGAAGGATTGAGGATCTGACCCAAGGATTATAAAACACCTCTCAGGAAGAAGAGGATCTGTGTGAGATAGTGTAACACTCTCCTTCTGATACCGGGACCTCATTTTTCTTTTGTCATATGGATCCCCAGCACAATATCCAGCTGCTTCTATGAGCTACTTAGCCCATTTAGGCTGCTAGAATGAGGTAGATGTTGGATTTGGATCTAGATCCCTTTGAGGTGCAAGCTCAATGTCTGGATCATGCTAGGATGACTCTTCTTCTGAATATGAATTTGAAATGTCAAGAATTGAAAATGAATCTACAATAGGAAGTGAAGGAATTTTTATACCTTCACCAGCTTTGAATGAAAGCTGTGGTGATGTTGAAGCTATGTATGGCATGAAGTGAGAGAAAATATATGCCTTAGAGGCATTATCAACAATTCCTTTCGCTACAAGCTCCCCAGTTGATATTTTTTTGATCTCCACTAAGTCAGGTCCAAACACCACTTGTTTTGGTGAGCTGGTATGAGTCATGTGATAAACAAATAATAGATTAGCTGCAAGGGAGGGCACATATAGGACATCTCTAAACACACCATGCTTCACTCTGATGATGCCTCTTCCTATTACTGGATTTTGGGAATCATCTCCCATGTGAATAGTGGGCCCTTCTTTGATATTGATAGAGGAGAAGATATCCTTAGAGGCCACCATGTGATTGGAGGCTCCAAAATCAATCAAATATGTTGTAGACCGAGGTAGTCCTGCTTTCAAAGCATGACATCTTTCATGTCCGTTATCTGACTTCTTTGCTCTTTCTGGGGAAGCAATGTTATGCTGCTTGAGAAGAGCAGTCATTTCATCAAGTTGCTTCCTCATAGAATGATCTTCAGGATGGTACCCTTTTTCATGATAGGGACATAATTTCTTCTCAAATTTTTTCTTCTAAGAGTCGGATGCCTTTTCAGAAGTTTGTTGATTCTATTTAGGTTTTGAATCAGCTACCTTTGGCTCCTTCTTTGATTTCCCCTTTGCTTTCACTTTGGAAGAGTCAGAAACTAGGAGATCTTGATCTTTGGAGGTCTTGATAACTCCCTTCTCATCAACTTGTCTTTCTCCTTGATTAAGGACCCAGAAAAAGAATCTAATGAAGAAACCTTCTAATCAGGAAAGCTTTCTCACTTGGAATGAAATATGGAAACAAATACAGAATACTCAGGGCCTAGTTTGCTGAGTATGGAAAGGACATTCTGCTCATCCTTCCGCTCTATCCCACACTGTCTGCATTGGATTACTAGAGACTTGAATTTAGTAAATAATTGCTCAACAGTCTCGAAACTACTGGGATGTACAGATACCAACATGTTCTCCAAAATGTGTCCCCGAAGCTCATATTGTTTGTTAAACAAGCTATCAAGATTCTCCCAGGATCCTCTAGGAGTCCTCAAGCCTTCTAGGTGGAAGAGGAGATCTCTATAAATATAAGTACATAAGTACCCAAATGCTTCATCACAACGATTCAGAAACTTGTTCCGTTCTACCGGCTGATGAGGCTCAGGATCCCATCCATGTATGATCCCGTGGTATCCATGCTTGCGCAAGGCCAACTGCATATCGATCCTCCAATAAAGATAATTGGAAGTTGTGAGGATCCATGGTTCAGGATTTTGAGAACCCATAATTGGTTTGGCTAGAAGTACTGCAAAGCTTCACACAAGCTACGTAGAACCTGTCAATTTCACTGCAATAACACACTAAAACATATGAACTATTAGAATCATTCTTTTCCTCCTACCATGAACATTTTTCAGGGTCCTTCACGCCCTCTTCATTTCTCTGAATAAATCCAGAGCTAGAAAATCATCATAGGGGACTTCTGTGGAAACCCAACTACTTCTGATGTTCGATGGAGAGAAACAAGCATGAAACCTACCTAAGAAGGATTTGATACCATATTAGAATTTGAATTCCATTTAGATCTTCAAGCATATAGTTCTAATAATGTTTGCAACAAATGGAGAATGAAGATACAAACTGAACAAAACAAACCACACAGGAAACAGACAAGTATTGCTCAGGAATTTATAGTATCATTCACAATAATAATATCCGGTGTTACAATAGTTTACATAGAAAGAATTCGAATGCATGGGGTAGCAATTCGAATCTCTCAAGTGGATATGACTGTATCTAATTGAATCTCTAACTCATGGTGCCTCAATCAATATCGGAGTCCAAAATCAACTCTCAGGTGTCCAACCAACTCAATCAATCAATGATGGCTAGTTAACTCAGTGCAACTGAGTGTGTTAGGTGGGAAAAGGTGCCTACTTCACATGCATCCATGCATTACCCATGGAAGACATGTGCTAGCTAACTGATTGTGAACTAACTGAAAGTAACTCGGGGCTAACTAAGACTAACTAGTACTAACTCCAACTAACTGAAGTAGGTTGGTGTCGGGACTCCTACTGTCTCCTAAAATGTAGGGATTGGTCTAGGAGTCACCCAAAATGATGCATGCACATGCAGTAAGTGGTATTTAACCTCTACCAGTGTTCCCCACACTCCAAAGACTGGTACATGTGGTCCCATTAGGCCAAGTGGACCCAATTGTAATAGTTGACCCAATTAATTAATTAAGGTTCCTAAGTTAGGCTAATTAATCTAATGGACATTATGATCAAGGGAGGATTAATAATCCTAACACCAATTACATCCTTCTAAGAACCATGTACCCCAAGTACATCCTTTCGAGGAGCTATGTATCCAAACACATCCTTCCGAGAAGCAATGTACCCCAAGGGCGTACTTTCATCATCTCACCTGCGTTACATACAAGCATGCAATTCACATGAGATGTCATCATAAAAATTTCAATCATAGCTTCTCAAATATATTTCATGCATACATGATTTTCCAAATATCAAACAATCAATAACATTGATAGTTAAATAAAAATCCGAATTCACAATTCTGCTTCTCACGGAAAAATCAGATTTTTGCAACCATGAGGCCATCCTCCTATTGTTTGGCTTTTGCAAGTGGGAGTACTTATCCCCTACTTACACATGCTTCCCGAATACTTATCCCCTACTTACACATGCTTCCCAAAACCTGGAAATCCACATACAACATGTCATTTGGACATCATTTTAGATCAGCCAAACACTCAATACTATTCAACAGGAAAATTTGAAATCTGAAATTTAAAATCTGTTTTGTTTAGAGGTTAGATTTCAGTCATGAGATCCTTCTCATAGCACATGTTAGATTTTTTCCTTGGTTTCATCTATGTTCAATTCATTCTTCTTGTGGTCCTCAGGAAGTTCTGATATGTATGTATATACGCACAAGGGTCACCTCCTCATGGAACTACAGGTTTGCATGCAGGCCTCCTCAACCCATACATATACTCAACTTTACCTGTAGAATATCCTTCCGTGAAATTCCTCTAATATCTTGAAAGTCCCATTGAAGTTATTACATCTTTCACCTTTCTTGGAACAGACCAACTCATAATGGCCTCAATCCTTACAGGGTCTACATATATTCCTTTATCTGAGATAAGTGACCCAAATAATGAATTCTATCTCTATAGAAGTCACAGTTGCTCAACCATGTATATAGCTGATGATTCCTGAGTAATTTCAAAATCAGCCTCAACTATTCCACATGTTTTTCCTCATTCTTAGAATAAATAAGAATATCACCAAGGAAAACAAGAACAAACCTATCCAAGTACCTATTGAAGACACTATTCATAAGGCACATAAACGTAGTTGGTGCCTCTATGAGACCAAATAGTACCACTACAACCTTGTAAGGTCCATACCTTGTTCTAAAGGTCATCTTAGGAATATCTTCATCTTTGATCATTACCTGATGGTAACTAGACCTCAAGTCACCTGTGGAAAATACCCTTGCTCCTCTCATTTGATCAAAGAGATCATCAATCCTAGGCAAAGGATATTTGTTCTTCTCAGGGACTTTTTTCAGCAGTTTGTAACCAATACACAACTAGAGTGTATCATCTTTATTTTTCACAATTATAAATGGTGCTCCCCAAGGGGACACACTTGGCCTGATGTACTTCTTCTCCAACAATTCTTGTAGCTGCATCTTCATCTCTAGCAATTCTGATACTCATCCTGTAGGGTTTCTTGGACATTGGTGCTACTCCTAGCACAATTTCAATTGTGAAATCGATGCCCCTCTTTGAAGGAAGCCCTAGAACTTCATCAGTAAAAACATCCATGAATTCCTGCAACACCTGAAAGTCCTCCAACCTAGGGGTTTCATTATCTGTTGCCTCCAAAACATGAGCTGCATACACTTTGCAAATTTTCCCACAAAACTTCTTCAGCTGCATTGCTGAAATATGCCTACTGGAGATCACTTTTGCAATGCCTTTCACAACCTTTAGGTTTCCTTGTTCATCCAAGCACTCAAAATTCTTGGTGTAACAATCAATCATTTCTCTATGTGCTTCCAACCAATCCATTCCAATGAGGAAATCATAGGATCCAAGTGGCAAAACATTTAGATCTACACAGGTGACTAAGCCATCCATGACCAATGGACATTTCTTTACCACCTCACTTACTTTCCTCCTGGTTTCAGTGGCTAGTTGGACTAACCATGATTTTCCATGCTTTGATTTATTCAAAGTGAACATCTCAACAAGTCTAGGGGTGATATAGCAGTGAGTGGATCTGAGGTCAATCAAAATAAAAACACTCTACTTAGCAATCTCACCCTCAAATTCCACCATAGCTGATTGATGATATTCCTAGTGTTCTTCTAAGAATGCACAAATTTTAGGAATGGTCCTTGCTTCCTGACCCACAATTTCAACTTCTTGCATTTTGTGGACTTGAATTTCATTCCCACTCTGATGTGGACAGCAATTAATCAGATGTTCTCCTCCACATCCCCAACACTTGAGTAGGTTCATTGGCCTTTCCATCATCACTCTGGCTAGCTTAATCACAGCTTGTGATGTCTGCCTTTGCTGATTTACGAGGTGAGAAGGTTTGAAACCTTTCTTCCTTGGGTCAAGCTTCACATTCTTCTTGTGGGAATTTCTCCTACTCCCCTCTGCATTTGTTTTTTGGTGCCCATAATTTATCTGTCTTTGGAGGTCTGTCAAACTCTGTATCATGGTTGCAGTCAACTAATTTTTCTCTTCCTGAGCCTTGATCACCCTTTTATTTTCCTCTCTACAAATCCACCCTCGGGCTCCTTATGGTAGCTGCAACATCTGGGAAAATATATTGGTTTCTCTTCTCATCAAATTCTATTTCAGCTTATTGGATATTGTAAGCTAGCCTTACATACCCTTCCCTGTGTGGACAACTCCTGCATAGATGGGGTCCTCCACATCTCTAGCATTGGAGTGGATCCCTGTTCTCTTGTGGATCTCTTGGATTCCCCCCCATAGCATCATCCTCGTTTCCACGGGGATCCTGTGCATCATCCATGCTGTTAATATTTTTGACGTTGATCTTCTTGGTTAGACGAAGACCAACTTTCCAATCTGCACTATGAATCTGGAAAATGTGTTCAGGAACACCATTGTTAGCTACATAGCATTCTCAGGAATTTATAATTTACTTACCTACATTTGGAAAAATCATACATTGACATCTTGTCAAAACATATACTTTTATTTCACAATAACAACTGTCTCAGGGGGACGACGGGGGTCAAGGGGGCTTGCCCCCTTGTGGCAACACCCTCATTTTTTTTGTAAAGCCTTCAATTTCACGCAATCGAGCGCATAAATTCATTGCCATTTTTCAACTTTCTAGCACCTACAAATCTCACTGAAAAAATTGGCTTCAAATTCTTTGTTTCGGTGAACTCTGCTTTTTCCTCCAATCAATGAAACTCAGGTTTTCCTTCCGACATGTCGACGCAACTCACCTTTTCCTTCAACATGTCAGCAAAACTTGTCATTTTCTTCTGATCATAAAAAATCCTCATTTTCTTTCGACGTGTCGGCATAAGTCATCATTTCCTTCCGACGTATTTACAAAACTCACCAAGCTCATTCAACGTATCGACAAAAACTCATATTTTTCAGCCGACAAAAAAATTTCAACACTTCAAAAAATTTTGAAATTTTTTTCTTCTTTTCTTCATTGGTGAAGCTCATCAAACTTTTTCAACGTGTCGGCAAAACTCCGCTTTTGCTCCTGACGTGTCAAAAAAACTCACCGATTTCACCCAACATGTATCGGCAAAACTTATCTTTTCTCACCGACAGGGGAAATTTCGACACTTGAAAAAATTTGAATTTTTTTTCCCTTTCGTTAATTGGCGAAACTCACCAAATTCGCCCGACACACATCGGTTAAACTCAGCTTTTCTTGCCGACATAGAAAATTTCCAACACTCAAAAAAAAATTTGAAAATTTTTCTTTCTTCCTTCCTCGGCAAACTTACCATTTTATTTTGACATGCGATCTTGGAAACCCTTTCCAAGATGTATCGGAAAAACTCATTGAGCTCGCCCGACACACATCGAAACAACTCAACCAACTCAGCCGATGTGTATCAACACAACATGAAAAACTCAGCTGACACTGAAACTTCAAGCACTTAGAAAAATTTTGAAAAAAAATCCTTCTCTTCCTTCTTTGTCGGCTCAAATCAGCCTTTCATGTCGACACAGTCACTGTAATCTTGTCGGCGAAACTCAACCAACCCAGCCGAAATCTATCGGCTCAAATCACCCAACCTAGTTGACACAGTCATACTTAAAAAAAAAATTGAATTTTTTTATGTCCTCCTCCGCTAGCCACATCTCAATAGAGGATGCCCTTACCTCTGCAATTGCTCATCTTATCCCATTTAGGCCCAATACAGCAACCAGTGCTCTGATACCACACTGCCATGTCCCCTCCCCTCATCTTGACGATAGAGAGGATGTGACTCACACTGTTGTTGTTGCTCTATCAAACTGGGCAATCTATCCCCATGGACATAATAATAAAATGCATTGAAGTAAAATAAATGTACATATGCATGATACATGAAATATACAATGGAAGCAAATCGTTCATTCAACACATTCATCATGTTCATAATAATTTACAAAACAATTACATTGCAGAGATTTAACACACAATAAAATACTTAACTTGAGAAGAATCTTCCCCGCAACTAGCTATGTCGCTGCAACGTTCCACCCAACCATAAGAAAGTGTGCTCATCAATCTCTCAGCACCACTTCCACCCCCGAGCTGGGCATTATTTCCACAAGGAATTAGGGAACAACATACTTACACATGGAAATACCATACACCCACAGTCAAGCCAACACATAGTTGGGTTTCACAGACTGTCCATCCAAGCCAATAAACAATTGGGTTTCACATGCTACTAAGGAAACAAGCCAATAACATATGGGTTCCTTGGAATTACTCAGACAATCCAACAATCACATCCAAACACAGTCAGATCATCTAACATATGGGCTCCTTGGACTTACTCATCCAATCCAACACAAGGACGCACTTCACAGCCAAATACAAATTCTGGGTTTGTAGAAAAACGTTTGGCAACCACAAACAGAAATGGTCGAGGGGGAAAACACCTTGGGAAAGAAATACAATTTTAGGAAACATTCTTTGGCTTCAAAGGGGAAAAATAACCTCCCCAAACACCCAAAACATGGATCTATCTTCCCAGCCACTGAGCATAACACAAAACAAGTTCCCAGCTTGGAGAACAATGAGAAAACTGTCGAAAACATGAAGGGAAGCACATAGGAGCTCCAAATACATGAGAGAGAAAAACGTATGGGTGACTAATGGATTGGGCCTCCATTTCCAAGTATTTACTTGCCCCATAAGTCAAAATTTGTTTTTCCCAAAAATGGGTGGCTTCCCCAATACGCATTTGACTGCCATACTCTTCCCATCCCAAAGCATTAACTACCTCAACCAATTTCTAAATGACTGGGCACAAAAGACAAAATGGATAGTTGACAGCTTTATGGGTTTTCCCTTTGACATTTTCCTCAACACTATTGGCTCAAGGGTTTGAATACCCCCCCATTCCTTGTGAAATCATGCCCCCATCTCTTTAATGTTGCATTGACATAGCTAGTTATGGGTATTTTTGTTAATTGCATATTTACATGATGTCAAAGATTATATTGTGCCTGGCTAGCACATGAACCATTGGCATCGATTTTAATTTCCGAAACATAAAACACTAAATCCATGGTGGATCCTTTGGCTTAATCTCCACACCATAATTTAATAACATTATTTTCATCATTTACAATTTAATGCAATTGGGGTTAAAACCGAGGTATTACAATTTGTGTATGCTTGAGTCTACATCCCTTTGCCCTTTTGAGCACACATTGCTTCTCTTCCCAAGCTTTCCATTGAGATGGAGGATTGAAGTGGTGGAGGACTCGATTTCTCCGTTTCGATGAGGTGGTGACAAAGTTTGTCACTGTTATCTTTGTTTATTATTAATATAAATATCCATTTCTCATCCATTACATGTGTATGACTATGAATATTTTGATCCATGGATGTAGTTTTATTTTATTATACATGTTGGATTTATATATGCTAGAGTAGGTCTAACACTTTTACATATATCATGCTTGTCTTGTTTTCTGTTGTTGAGAGTGAATTGTATATATAAGCGTGTTGGAAAAGCTCAAAGGGGATTGACTACAACCATCTGGAATAAGATATGTTATGTATCCCTTAGTGTTAGCATGATTTGTTTCTCTTGCATATTGAAGTGGATTGATTTCTAGTGTCATTTGGTCTGTTTTGGTCTACCCCAAGCCATCAAAAGTTTCTCTCCGTAACATAATTGGTGACTCCGCAGAGGAGGTTTCTTGTTTCTCTTTTGGGATTGCGTGCACAATGTGCTTGAATTGCTCTTTGTTTCTTTGTGTTTCTATGATGGGTCTAGAAGTATGTTTGACCAGTAGTCTCCTGTTGAAGTAATTTAGGTCTTAGCTTATCATTTAACCCCCTTTCTCTTATTGTATAAGGGTTTTTGCTTTACGGCTGTGTATACACATGGGTTTTGTCTGAACAACCGCAAATACACATGGGTTTCCTGCAAACAGTCATGTATGCCCCTCTTTTGAGTGTGAATTGGATGTTTGAGAGATGTTGGGTGGATTTTCAATGTTGCTGAGTCTTCTTGGATGCTTTGGTGGTCTGTCTACTGCCTCTGTTTCTGACTAAAGGCCTCTTTTATTTGCTTCGTAGTTAAAAGTTGGTCTTGTCATCTTGTTTTCTTTTTTGTTTTGGTATTAGTGCAATAGATTTATTTTATCTCGGTGTCTTGCTTGGATGTTGTCTAACAATTGTTGTAGGGTTTGGGATTTGTCGAGTCTTTTATTGCATTTACATATCATTTATTTCAAAAATACAAAAATATTTTATTTTTGGCATGTTCATACATTTTTTGCATTTGCATAGTACTTGCATTAGGGTTGCTTAGTTGATTAGTAGTCGGGTTTTCATATAGGAATGGTTGAATTATCATTTGAAGGAAAAACAATATGCATCTCATGTAGTAGCCTACCCCTTTTTCACATTTAAAGACAAATTTGCACTTGGAATTGTTTGTCAGGTGTGCATATTTACTTTCACTGTTGAGTCATAACATCATTGGTTGGACGATCATTTCCTTCGAGTAATCACAACCTATAAAATGAATGCTTAATTTAAAATGAATTACACAATTTTATTTGATAGGGTACATCAACAAGCTTAGGTTTTAGAGTCTTGGAATAGGTTTTTGTGAGTAAATTTCTGCAAGACTACTAAACAAAACAAGTAGGTGTATGTCCAGGTGAGAGAGTGAAATCCTTGGTATAATTAATGTTCTCAGGAGGATCCTCTTACACAGGATTTAATCATAAGGCAGTGTACACATTTGTGGTTGGGATAGCCCCTTGCCACTCTCTATGTGGCACCAGAGATATTTCCAAGATCTTATTCGTATCTAGGGGCTTTTGAGATACCTTTCGTGCTTTTGAGCTTTGGGATTTTATACCTTACCCATTTGGTAGATACCTCCTGTGACTATTTGCCTGAGCATTGCTTATATTGAGGTGACCTTCGTTTCCTTACCTAGGTAACACAGGTGGTACTTGAAGAGGTTATTCTGTGAGTGTCCTAACTAGGTAGTGGTCGAAAAGCATAGTCGATTTATGCATTGAAGTTGAGGGCCACTATAAATTGTTACACATATCCACTTGTAGTGTATGGGAGTCTCAAGACTATCCTAGGTGAGACATACCTACTACATTCAGGAGCTCATTTATCCTCACCTTGGATTCCTTGCATTTTTTCCTGGATTCTCTTAATAGTGTGCTCTGTGTGTGCTAGATTTCTCTAGGGTTCATAGTTAGTTGAGTCTCTTTATTTTCTTGGAGTCATAATGGATCAAGGACAGACATCTCACCATTCTCGAAGGTTGGCATACCTTCCACCTTCTACGTCTCCTCCTCCTTCATGGAAGAGATTTAGGCAATCTAGGTGGAAACATACTCGCTGTGATTCACACACTGGTCTCATCATGAGTCATGCATTTGAGATCCCAGAAGCCCCTCCTTCTCTGTCCTCTAGGATGGGGAATGTGCCTTTGAGTGTATATGGGAATCTGGAAGAAAGTGATCCTTTTGAGGTTGGTACATCATATAATGCACGATCCCAATTTTTATATTATGTAAATACTAACCGATGGTCTTCTCCTTGAAGGTAGAGCAGTGAGACTCATCTTGATCCTTCTAGAACTAGCCCTTTCATATTTGGCATGCCAGACCTTTCAGAACCTTTTTCATCGCCTACTGTAGATCTTGGTATAGATACTAGTACTATGCTTGGAAGCACTGCCATTCCTTACCATGCAGATAGGTTTGGTATTGGTCATATTGCACCTTCCACTCCCTTTGTGGGACGATCTTCATACCCATTACCTAGGCCTAATGCTAGTATTCCTTTACATGAAAGAGGCCCTAGACATGTGAATATTGGAAGCACAACTTACATTCCATCTTATTCTCCATCATCCACCACACCTATTCCTTCGAATTCATTTCTCGTGACGCATCCTCCCCATAGCTCACACGGTTCTTCAGGATGGAGTGCTACCTCTAGCCATGTTGTTCCTTGGTTTACCAATAACTTTTCCATGGGAGGTTACATGGATCCTTATGTGTCTGGGGGTCAACCCTTCTATCAGTCTTATAATTATGGCTATGTAACACTCCAGTCTCAAGGTATACCAAATTATAACATTCTCATGTATCCTTTTATGGGTCAAGGGGGATGAGTCTATTATCCCACTAGCCAAATACATGGTCTTTAAAACAACCAAATTTACATGAACCAATCTAGTTAGGTGGCATGGAACCAGATGGCACGACCTAGGCTCCCTTTCTTAGCTACATTGAACATTCCTGACTTATTGAAGTTGACCAACGATCCGATTTATCATGATCCGACATGGCCGGTTGTCCCTACCAACCTTCCTTCAGACATTCCAAAATTCGAAGGTAAGAATGGTGAGGACCCTGGAGAGAACGTTACCACTTTCCACCTACCGTTCTCTTCGAATTTGTTGAACCACGATTCCGTTTGTTTATGACTGTTTCAATGCACCCTCAAGGGTCCTGCGGTGAAATGGTATATAGAGTTGCATGGGGGCACATATCAAATAGCCAATGACCTAGACATGACATTTTTGAACCACTTTCAGATACCTATGTGTTACAATGCCGAAACTTATCTCTTGTCGAAATTTTGGTAAGACAAAGCCATGCATATCTCAGACCATATTCAAGAGTGGTATAGATGAAAGTGGTTGATTAAGGCCAACATTCCACCACAGTTCATTTTGGCATGGTTTCTCAAGTCGTGATTGCCATATACACTGAAGGATGTTTCCACATCTGGATTTATGAACAAGGAACAAGCTATTTTCCAAGCTCAGCAACTAGACTTTATTTACGCCAGTTTGGGCTCTTATATGAGATTATTCAGAACGCATCGCGGTAAAATTTCAAGCCTAAGTTTAACTGGGCCACATTCTAATGTCATTATTGGCTCTACAAGTACTAAACCCGTAGACTTGGTTATGAATCAAATGAAGAATATTTATATTAACCAGCCTATGTCAGGACAAGATATGGCTTCATCTCATCCCACCCAGTCAGCGGATATAAACTCTGTGCAATCATTGAACCAGAAGGGTAACCAACAGCCCGAATGGAATAAGAAAAGGGGAAGAAACAATAGAATAGGTGGGAATAGGAATGGAAATTATAATGATGACAAGAACACTAGTGATGGTGGGGGGGACAAGAAGTATAAACGTAAGGTTAAGTTCCATTACAATATTTGTGGGGGAGATCACCTCACTTACTTGTGCCCTCATATCGATGAAGCCTCGAAATTCATTGCACATAGCCCAGATGTGTTAACGCATCCTTTACTGTATAATCGAAATATGAATTCAAGGACCATGGAATCCAGAAGTGCTTCTGGTGGGAATCAAAACCCGTCGAACACTAAAGGTGTCCATGGGTACATCAACATGATGTCCATCGAGAATGTTGTGACACGAGTGAAATATTATGGTTCATCACAACCCGACTTGGGAAAATAAATTTCTCCTCCCGAGGTCTTTTGCATATTGACAAGTCTATCAAAAAGACTAGAGTTACACCTCGCATTCCTAAGGGATTCTTAAACCGCTCGGGGAACAATCCTAATGCATGAGCTGCCCAACACTATTCCATTATCGAGGATTTGGGCCAGACTCCTTGTGCAATGTCCACCTTAGAAGTATTTCATACTTTCCCTTCACAGAGGAAATATTTTTGACCACCCTTGGGATGGTTGATTCACATCCTTCCACAGTGATTAAATTTGAAACCCACGAATTCCATCCTCGCTTTCCTTACCATGTGGCTTTCCTAGTCCACATGGATTGTATCAACAACACCATTAAACACACAATAATTGATGAAGGCATTGTGGCTTCTATGATGTCTTTAACTTGTTGGAAAGGTCTAGGTTCACCCACTTTGTCAAAATTTGGGACCATGTTGACTGCTTTTGATCGAATATAGTTTCGGCCGCATCATATACTTTCTTCTCTCGAAGTCCAATTGGGAGGGAGGACCATGTCGATCGAGATCGAGGTAGTTGATGCACCCCTTAATTATAACATTTTACTAGGCCGTAACTGTATTTACAACATGACAGTAGTCGTTTAATCCCTCTTTCAAATTAGTTTCTTCCCTTTCGAAGATAGGATTCTCATGGTCGAGCAAAAATCATTTGATAATTCCGGTACGAAAGCATCATTGGGAGCTACTATCCCGGTTATTGACAATTCTCAGCTGACAACTGAGAATGTTGGTGTGGGAATGTATCTATCTTTAATGGGGACTTTCAATATTTTTGCACCAATTCTTACCATAGGTTCTATCGTTGGTAGTGAATCGTCATCGTTGAGTTCGATTCCATTCTGCATTTCGCATTTGGAAGATCCTTAGACTCTCCCTTCTCCGAGCACTTCAGATGAAGCACCTAGACCTACCAATATGGACATGCAATTATCTACAATGATGATTTCTTATCAATCTATCCTTGGCCCCATTGTATATCCTATTCCTTCCTCTCCGCGGACGGAGGAGGAGGACCCCTTTGCACTGCCTACTTGGGTGGTTGCGTCATCACACTCTCATGATTGGTTCGATGACATTTTTTCTTCGAATGAAGCTATTCTTGAATCCATGAATCATTTAGAAGGTCCTTGGGAGGAGTTACACCATCGATCTTACTTTCTCCTCGAGCTTGAACGAATTGAGTGTGATGATTATAGGGCGATCCTTAGCGAGAAGGTTGGTAGTCACGTGATCCCACTAGGCGCTCCTGGTAAATATGCTGAAGGGAACATGGCTAATTTGTCACCAACTATCCCTATCAACATTTATTGAACTCCTGGAAAAGTAGAAAATGTTTACATTGGGGCGTATTGTTCCCTCGATGAGACTAAAGAATACACTAAGCTCTTCAAAGAATTTCAAGATTTTTTCTCTTGGTCATATGATGAAATGTTGGGAATAGACCCTCATATTGTTGAACATGAGATCAAGACTTATCCTGATGCTAGACCTATTCGACAACGCTTACGTGCAGTGAATCCCCATAAGGCACCCGCTATTAAGGCAAAGATAGAGAAGTTTCTTAAGGATGGATTTATCTATCTGGTTCCCTTTACTGAATGGGTATCCAATCCCGTTTTGGCTGATAAGAAACATGGACATATCCGTGTTTTCACTAATTTCAGAGACCTGAACAAAGCTTGTCATAAAGATAACTTTACAACACCATTCATAGATCAAATTTTGGATGAGCGTGCAGGAAGCGAGGTGTTTTCGTTCATGGACGGATTTTCAAGGTATAATCAAATTCAAATCAAACTTGAGGACCAACATAAAAAGGATTTCATTTGTCCTTGGGTTACATTTGCATACTAAAAAATTCCTTTCGGCCTTAAAAACGTTGGAGCTACTTTTCAATGTGCAATTACCTTTGTTTTTCACGATCTTAAGCGAATTATTGAAGTTTATCTTGATGATTTATCTGCTTGCTCTCGTTTGAGAGTGGATCATCCTGGCCATCTATGCTTGGTTTTCAAAAGATGTCACCCATATCAAATGCAGTTAAATACACAAAAGTGCATATTTTGCAAGAAAGTAGGTTGCTTACTAGGGTTTATTGTTTCTAAGGAGGGAATTACACTACTACAGTTCGACCAAAAATCCGACGGCCATCATGTCGGATTTTCGACACTTTCCTGTCGCATGTACGACACTTTGATTTTTTCTTAAGCGTCGGAAACTTGGCGTCGGTTATCCGACACTTAAGTAACCGTCGGTTAAGCGACACTTAACTAACCGTCGGTTAAATGTCAACCGTCGGAGAAGCGACAGGTATAACCGTCGTTTAAACCATGGCTCCAGAGAGTAAGCGTCGCATAAATGACAGATGGAGATGTCGCTTAAGCGACGGCTATGAAGAAAAAGCATCGTAAAAACGACATAGAGATCCGTCGCTTATGGGACGAATATCAAGAAAAAACGTTGCAAAAACGACATTAAGAGCTGTCGCTTAAGCGACGGATATCAAGAAACAGCGTCGCAAAAACGACATAGAGAGCCGTCTCTTATGGGACGGATATTAAGACGAAGTGTCGCATAAATGCTAGCCATAGCCGTCGCTTAAGCGACGTGTATTAAGAAGAAGCGTCGCATCTTCGACAGCTAGAGCTGTCGCTTAAGCGACGGCCGTGAATTTTTTTAAAAAAAAAATATTTTAAATATCGACTATAACATCAAAAGCATATGAGATTTTGTCAATTATGGGGCCATCCTCGTAGTCTATAACATCAAAAGCATATGAGATTTTGATAATAACATGAAGGAAAAACTGCTCCATGGTTCTAATTTTTTTTGTTGATCTTGGCTCCAAAAAGGTGGTAGTGACTATGTGCGTCTAAGATTTCCCCATTTTTGGCAGTGAAACTTGGGGGTGCAACGTAAATAATTTTGAGCATATAATGAACTAGTTGTGATGGGCCTTTAAGCCTAAGGTAGACATATTAACCTATGGGCCAGGCTTTGGTTGTCTTACTGCATTAGTTCCCTTTCTTTTTGTTGTTGTTCAACCGTCTTGGCTAGCAGAAGATGCTGAAGGAGCCATATTGGCTTTGGTGACTTGAGTTTGAGAGTCCATTGGCAGATTTCCCAACCAAGGACAGTTCTTAATTATGTGTTTCATAATTTGACATATAAAGTAGCTGCTTGGTAGATTGATATATCTCTGGATCTAGTCAAGTACTTTATCACAATCTTGAACATTGGATGATTCCTTAAGGTTGCCTTGTAAGTTAACATTTACACAAATCCTCTTAGTGGGAAGTAGATGAAATGTTCTCTGAGGCTAATGGCCAATATATTTTCCGATGGGTTGGGCAGGCGCTCTAGAAAGCACCAAAACTGAGGATGGGAGGCTGAAAGCTCAATCCACATAAGGATGTAAAGATAACAAAGCCTTCAGTGGAGAGTGCCTCACTCTAACAAGTGACTACCAAGAGTTTATAAACAACCAAGGACCATGTTGCATGATACGAATGCATCTACTTAGATCTCTAAGTTGAAACATAAAGAAACACTTGGTCAAGTTTCTGATACTGGAATCATGCCAGCCATATGGCTCCCAGGTCTCATAAATCCAGGCCTAGAGCGTGTGCTCTAATTGGATATGGCCAACTAACTATCCAACTAAAGCATTTACACAATTTTTCCAAATAAATATATTTGTATTCAATATCAATAATCTTAACAAGAACTTCAAAGGATTAACAGAATTAGGAGTATTACCTCATGGATGACTTTGGTAACAAGATTGGGTGCTATTTTGGGCACCATTGTCCTCCCAGCAGCTGCAACAGAGTCTGCGGCTGTGGAAATGCTAGCGACTATGACGCCCCCACCTTCTTGGCGAGAAAGGCCAACAGTACTGACAGTGAACTAATTGTAGGATAAACCTAGATCATCCCATCCATGGAAGCAAACAACATATCGACTAACTCCAAACCTAAAAGTTAAAGGTTGAATGGAAATCAAATTATAATAAAAACAAAATCCACCCATCAAAAACAAAGTATAAATCCATGAAAGCAAACAACATATCTATAATTGACTTACTCCAAATATAAAATTTAAAGGTTGAATGGAAATCGAATTATAGTTTTTTATTAGTAGATATAAGGATTTAAATTATTGTGTATTATAATTCAGTATGAAGGAAATGTAATGTAAGTGTTCAAGTGTAATCTTACTATGTGTGTAAAGTTCAGGATGAGAAGTTTATATTAATCAAAATGAGAAGATACAGTTACAAGAGTGACGGGATTTTCATTGGGAAAACTAAATCAGTTACTTCTTTAAACTTTAGGAACTAATTATCAGTTATAATGATTGCTACTGAAAGGAAAATAAAATTTAAGACTGACACTATTGTTTATCTTATTGTCTGTATAGATCCTAATTTGAAAATAGAAGAACCTACTTCCCCATGGGTCGGGGTCATTGACCATAATCTAATTTGAAAATAGAAGAACCTACTTCCCCATGGGTCGGGGTCATTGACCATAATCGCTAAAATATATGACTTTAAAACAAAATCAACTAACCAGATAGACATGGAGTTCTCCTTTAGGAGAAGCAGCAAAAGACTAATGGTCATCCAGAATGATGATTTGAGGTGTTACG
>LPNX010794148.1:380193-454730 GCA_001517045.1 Pseudotsuga menziesii | reverse complement strand
ATTTGTCAAGCATTCAATTATCTGCTGATCATCGTCAAATACTCGCAGGTTAGTGATCATGTCCGGCACGGAGGGCCTGAAAAGTAATTCAATAGAGCATTTATTATTAGTGGGAACCAGCCTGGAAGTTGATGTGGCTAAAAGATCAGCGGCTGCATTTTTTATCCTTGGAATTGAAATAATGTTAAATGCATGAAAACGTTTAAGTAATTCCCATACCTCGTTTTGGTAAGCTTTCAAATGAGGGGAAACACAGTGTATCTGTTTTTTTATTTGTTTCACAACTATTTCTGAGTCCCCGAAAACTTTTAAATTACAAACCTGTAACTCAATGGCCTTCTTGAGTCCCTGCAATAGTGCTTCGTATTCAGCTGTATTGTTAGTACATTCAAACTCTAACCTACAGGACAAGAAGTGTTTATTTTTTTGTGGATCAATAAGGACGCAGCCAGCCCCTGATCCTTCTAACGTTTTTGAGCTATCAAAATATAAAGTCCAACAAACATTGTCTACTGAAAAAGAATCTACTCCTACAGCTAAATCTACTATTTTACAGTCAAGCTCATCAGCCTGAGAAAAATGAAGGAGATCAGGTTGGGTGTTAGATGTGCTGCTAGCCTCTTCCGCTTGATAATTCCCTGGTTCTAGTTCCAGAAAGTAGTTTCCCAAAACGGATTCAACTGGTACATTATTTCCATCCAATTGAGTGACATTGTATTTCATATGAGGCTCTCTCAAAACCTTGATCTGATTAGGAATTCCTTTGTATGGAAACCAAAGATGTGACCAATCTGTGGCGAAATACCCATTCAATTTGGCTGACCAATCTCTACTCAAGACCAAGCCGTACGCATCTGGTATGTCAGCCACTACAATGTTGATGACTTGGTAGACTCTATCATCGGATGCCAAGCGGATTAGCACGTCTTCCATCTCGCCAACTACCTTGACGTCGGTTCTATCCAACTGCACCACTTTCCACGTGGTTGGCTTGGGCTGCCCATTTATTTTCTTACAAACAGATATGGGCATGACATTAATCGACGCTCCTGAATCCGCTAGACAATTGTGCACGTTATGATTAAAAATTTCAAATGTTAAAAGGAAAGGTGGGTGTTTGGTTTTAGACTTACCTCCACTACTAGCTTCCCCAATTTCTTCTTCTAGCTGCGGCTGATTGTCAGTGGGCAGCTTTTCTTCTTGTGTTTCTAATGCTTTCAACAATCTTTCTTTCTGCTGAGGTATTTTGCACATTTCAAACAGCGGGACGTTTTCCTTTATCTTCTTTAAATCTTCAACAATGTCATATTCGATTAGTTGTCTAGTGGACTGAGGTTTATTAACGCTTACATTTTCTTCGCTTGGCTTAGGCGGTGTCCTAAATTGCCTCGGATCCTGGCTGGTAATGATAAATTCTGGAATCTGATCAGCCACAGATTTATCTTGAAATTTCTTTTTGATATTTCTTTGCAGCCTTCGAATCTTTGGGAGCAGAAGACTGTCATCACTAACCTCCCCTTTGCTCCTAGTTGTGACGTTAGCTTCTCTGATATCTTTGTGTTCCTAAGTGTTTTCTTCTTCCGCGTCTAGTACTGAAATAGAGCTCCACAAGGCCATAGTCTCTTCTTCCTATTCTTTTGTAGACGTTGAAGCAATTTTTTCTTTCCTTTCATCATCATCTTCTTCCGTCAATCTAGAATCCAGCATCTGATTCATGACCAATGTCATCGAATTTATCCATTGCGGACAGTTCTTTTCGGAATGGGGCTGTTGATGAAAAGTACAAAACTTTTCCATCCCTATCTCTGTGAGGTTCATGGATGCAGTTTTCTGAGAGGGGGGAAGGGTCTGGTTGCTATCCTCCCTTTTCTTATAATATGGTCTAAAAAAATTTTGTGCTTCTTTTTCCTTCTCCAAGTCTATGACCTTGTTAGACAGCTTCTGCACCATTTTGGCCATACCTTCGTAATCTGGTGTTTTCTCCTCTTTGGGCTTAGTAAACAGCAGTGTTCTTCTTTTCTCCCCTGATTGTTCGGGATAATCTTCAATGCTCTCCCTTTCTGCTTCCACTACTTCTGACTCTTCATAAGTCTCCGTCAAAGTGGGCTTGGCCCTACCTTTTGCGAACATGGCCAGGTCAGGACCCAAAGCTGAAGTATAATACTCGATTAGGACCTTTTCTGAAGGTTTATCTGCATCAGAGAAGTTTTTAAGGTATGCTGTAAACCTTTGTGTAAAACTGTGCACTTTTTCCTTCTTTTCTTTTTTCAAAGCACAAAGTCCTTTCATAAGGGCAGCATGAGTCTTTTGGACCGCATACTTACTTCTAAACATTCTTTCGAAGGTGTTCTAATCTGGAATAGAATTGGCAGGCAAACCAAAATACCACGAGGCTGCGGCTCCTTTAAGGGTATGCGGGAAGAGTCTACAAACCACATCTTCATGGTCCCCTGCCCTTAATCCTTCTATAGCTAAATAAAAACTCTGCAAGTGGTCGTCTACCAATATCTTCTCATTGGGATCAAACTTAGGCAATAACTTTTCGAAGGCTTGAGGTAGGTCGTACAAAGGTGGGGTCAGATTCAGAGGTGATCTGGCTTTCCATGCAGGTGGTGGGTTTGGAGGATTAGGTGGCTGGTTTGCGTTAGCTGCTGCCATTAATCGAGGTGGAGAGTGCGGAGGTGAAACAACTGGGGTGTGAATAGGAGATATATAGGGGGTCTCAGGGCCTTCTTGATTCAAAGGTAGCTCTACTTCTTGTAAGGCAGTCTCTACAAGTTCTTTCCAGTCTCCAACCAACACCGAATCTTCTATTACAGGGCGGTCTTTCTTCTTGTATTCTCTTCTAGGCAACTCGGGAATAATTGGCAATCCTCCGATCTTCTTTACATACGCACGAGTATGTCTTCTTAGATCATTTACAATTTCGTTGCGAATAGGATACAGATGTTCTTTATTTTCTTCTTCTGGGATTGGATTTCGTGGTCCACTACTTTCAGAACTGTAACCAGCGGAATAATCTCTGTAAAACGGGTTTCCTCGGCCAGCCATGCACTCGAGGCCCTCCTTCTAGCGCCAAAACTGTTGAGGCCTGGAAATTCGCAGGCGGCAACAGTAAGGGATTCTCCCCGATCAGCGTTCCCAACTATCCCGCTGACTGTTTGGTATAGGGAATCCGTCCAGTTTGCGGTCCGGCTACCGTAGGTCAAAGTAACAAACACAGGTTTTACCGGTTGCGGCCCGGCCCACCGATTTTTTTGTATTTTGAATTAAATAAATGATATGCACGTGCCTAAATAAATGCAGGGTGATCCAGATGCAAGGAGCGGTCACAAAGTGATGCGCAGGTTCTTACCTCTCGTCTTAAGCTCACAAACAACTAAACCAGATACAAACAGAAATAAACTAACTACCTAAACTATCCCTAGGGAGCGAGGTTATCATCTTAACTGAGCAATACAATAAATCACATACGGTAAGAAAAACCCACAGATAGCTGACTACTTCTCTCACGGCACATGAAAACTTACAAATATTCAAATAACCAGATAGCCGATCATTCTATAACAACATTTATTGCTCTTTAGTGAAAATGCATCCCAGAAAACTACTGAAGAATAATTAGCCAGAACGTAGGTTCAAACATCACATATCCTTACAGCAAATGAAATACAGCTGAAAACAAAATAGTTCATCTTCAACATTATTCATTGAATTGCATTGGCACATTTCACTTCTTTACTCTTTCCAGCAGGAAAAATTGCAGTTCGCTTTGCAAAAAGAAGTAGTTCCTCTTACAAGCCAACCATTACAAAATTTTCTCAGGGAAAAAGCCCTTTTCCAGTCTTCCTCCTCCCTATTTAAACTGCAACTCCTGTCCTCTCGGTTCCCCTTAGTGCGTGACCTTTCAGTGCCCTTGACGACCCAGTTCTCGCTCTGGTCGTTGCGTTTTCTTCAATCATTTCAATAGGCGTTTTACCTTCTAACAGTAACTGCTGAAAACGCCTCATCGACGCCTCTGTCATCCGCGTGGGCTGTCCTTTTCCTCGCCGTAGGCCGCTCTAGCGATCCATGTGATTCTCCCTGCAGACAATTTAAGTGCATTATCCACTAACTTAAGACATTGGGCATCGAAAACTTTTAAATATGGTGAAAAATCCACAAAAGTTGGCCTAGTTCATATGGGCGAAAACTTCACGGTAAAATGAATCAGCGGTCGGGCAGTGCTTGGATCGGATGAGACAAGGTTTCTGCACCGGATGGGAGAAGGCTCCAGGAGCCGCAACGACGTAGGAGCGCAGGAGGAGGATGAGTGAAAACACAAGCGACCATGTGAATCAGACGGCGGAGAGGAGTGGATCGGAGGATAGAATACTCTGCCACCCGCAACGGCGGACGGGACGCAGGTCCGAGACCGGCGACGAGGGAGACGAAAAGCTCGGGTAAAGGACGGCTGGTCGGACGTCGGATAAAACTCGCGTCGGCGGTTGACTTCATCTAGCCAGCCGCAACGTCGGGTGAGTAAAAACTCAGGAAGAGCGATTTGGGACAATGAATCGGGCGTCGGATGAAAGTTCGATCGGGGAGAGAGTTTGATCCATGATCCGCAACGGCGGATGAGTGATAGCCTTGCCTCTTTCGAAAGAGGCCCGATCCAAAGGAGAAAACCAACACCGCTAAGGCTCAAAAGTGTCCAAAAATCTCGCTAAGGCAAAATTTTCACACTCTATGGGCGTTAAAACCCGATCACACGACTCACATTGAACTGAACGAAGCAAGCAAACAAGACGGACGCTCAACTTCAAATGCAAAGATATGCTCAAAGACGCCAAATTTTTAACAATCGATCCAAGCAAATAATGATAAGGAGGGGTCCCAGAGTTTGAGAAAAAACTAAAATCGGGGGAAAAAGGTTGCGGCAGCAACAGATGCTTACAGGTATATTTGAAGACTTTAACAAGCTCAAAAGTGACCACATAGCCTCAGATTCGAATTTCATCCTCAAGATGTGGGCTAATTTCAAGGAGAAGATCATGGACATGTGGAGAGAATATCTCATCCAATATTTGTTGGAGGATTTAAAGGGATGAGTTTTAATTTTGTTGAGGATTTAAAGGGGTGAGTTGTAATTTTGTTGAGGATTTTGAGGGATAAGTTGAGAGAATAGTGGATTTTTAATTATGATTAGTTATCTTGAATTTATGTATAAATAGGAGGGATCTCTCTTCATTTTGGTTAGAGGCCTCTTTAGTGGTTTGGTAATAGAAAACTGGTTCATCTTTTTAGATAGTCATGAATTTGATCCTCTTGTAATAGATTTCATATTCCAAGAAATAGTTTGATCTCTTCATATTTTGATGTCTTGGTTATGAATTAGTTGTGTTGATTTTATGTGAGATCACCAGTTAATGTTGATTGCTTTATATCAATTTATTTTATGCAATTTCATGTTTTTTGCAATTAGATTTATTTCCATACAATTCTTGTTTTCATAGATTAACTTCAATTCCAGTCACTTAGATTAAGTTAGCAATACTCTGCCCCTGCATATATTTTGTCTGTACCTCACAAGTTTACACTCTCTTTGGGTTGACAATTAAATAATTGGATATATATGTTATAATTTGTTTAATATTTGCACCAACATTTTGGCGTCATTGCTGGGGAGGTGCTAAAAGGGATCAGAGTTTAGATAGATAGATATATTACTTTTACATTACACAACAAGGGGAAGGGGAAAACAATAAGACGTAAGGACGACTTCACTACAGAATTTCTAGGATTTTCGTGGTGTAACAGCCAGACGCATCCACTATAGTGGGGTACCCCAAATCCTTGTTGTTTCTTTGTTGTTTCTGCAAGCGTGTTTATTTTTCTGCAAAGTGTTTTATTTTTCTGCAAGATTCTGCTTTCATTTTCTGCAAATGCGAGTTTTTTTTTATGCAAGTTTTCTTTTATAGTTTTGTAGTATAAAGTCTGGATTGCTTTTATTTTTTTGGGCTAGCCTTTATTTCATACTAACTTGCTTCTAAATTTGTATCTGTTCATTCTTTGTTTTGTACAGATTTTTGTGCACCTTTTTATTTCTGTTTTTGCACTTGTTTTGTGCTACTTTTTGTGCCTATCATGTACTCACTTTTTCTTAGTAGTTTATTTGATTCCAGTAAAATGATTTTAGGATGAGCATAAGCCTAGAGCAATTCACTCAAATCCTAGCAAAAGTCGGGATCTCCTCTTCTCACAAAGAGGAGATCTTGATAGTATCCAAAGATGTAATTACTCCTCCTGAAGCAAACAAGGAAGAATCGACGTTTGAAGAATTATGCATATCAGATGAAGAACGCATGTTCGAACTCAAGATTGAAGAGGATGAAGAAGGGATATTGGGTGAATATCAAGCAATCAAAAGATGCATCAAACAATGGTTCCAAGTAAGTACTAGGTTAGATCGATTTTGTTTTCACTTTTATTTTATTAATTCATATTTTCAACATTTAATTTTTTATATTATTGTATATTCTAGGTTTAGTTTTTCAAAATTAAAAGATAATTCTGGTGTACTTCTTTTAGATAGATAGTTACATTGAAAATTTCATTTTATGTAAACGATCTTTAATTTTTTTATTAAAGTAGAGTAGGTAGGTTTTAGTTTTATTTCCAATTTAAAAATTAACATGTTTTAATTTGCTTTAATATTTCTATTTGTTAAAAATTTCTAATAGTTTTAAATTACTATTATTTTTTAATTTTGTTAGGAATTGAAAATAGTCTTAATCTTTTAAATTTGAAGAATTTATGAATTTTTTATCTCTTTTTTTCATTTTTTATTTGATAATTTTTAGAATTGAAAAAAAAAATTAAAATTTTATAGTGAAAACAATTTGAAATAAAAATATAATTAAAAAAACACCAAAAAATTTCTTTGTTTTATTTCTAGTTTTAGTCTTAAATTTTATAAGAATTCTTAAAAAAAAAAAGTTCATAAAAACTTTAATTTTATTTTAAATTTTAGGTTTTATGTTTAAAAAAAAAATAAAAAAAATAAAAAAACAAACAAACAAAGCTTTCATTTTTAAATAACTTTATTTAAAAAAAAGGAGGACTTATAACATAACAAAACCATAGTTCTTTATTTTGTTAGTTTTTCTAAGATTTTAGAAATAAAATTATAAAAATTTTAAGAGCTGTAAACATAACATTATAATATATATATAAATTTTTAAATAAAATAATAAACATCAAAATAAGACTTTTAATCAACATTATAAAACAATGCTATTTCTAAACATTAATATTAATAAACACAGAAAATACAATAAAAAATATATATATAAACTGAATAAAATAGAGCGTTCAACCCACGCAGAGCCGTTCAGCGTGTAAATTAAAATTGCAAACAGTTTGCCGTGCACAACCTGCAAATAGTTCTCCATACGGAATCTATAAACATAATTTTTTAATATAATGATCTACTGATCCTCAAATAAGAAAACAATGAAACATGAAGCTTGAAGCCTTCTCTTGATTAAAATAGATTTGAAGCTTGAAGCCTGTTAATGATAAACATTGAAATGGCCTGTGCGTAATAGAACATATCGTGCCTACCTTCTCGCCGAGATTTGCTCCAAGCATCCTTTCCGTTTCATTTTATTAATTGGCAGCCGAGTAGATGCCTAACATACAGTTCTATTTTTAGTCAACTTAAGTAATTCATTCAATGAGACGAATGGACGGGCTAATCTCCTGCTAGCAATTACGGGGTTATAGGTATTCTGGTTTAATGATGAAGCAGCTCACATGTTGGCAAGGGGTTTGGGGCGAGTGAATTGTGCAGCGTCACGGCAATTGCGCAAGCTCACGCGGTACTGCGCAAGGGAAGATCAATGCGATAAGCGAGAAAATAACTGCTTTTTGAATATTTTATGTATATTTTGACCAAGTTTTGTTGCAATAGGTCAGTAGCAGTTAGAAGTCAGTTAGTAGTGGACCCTTGATGTAAAGGCATAAGCCTATTTATAGATCTATTTTGGGGCAATAGAAGGGAGTCATATATGTCATAAGTGAACAGTTGGGAGCAATTGAATGTGATTGTATGGGATAGGATCTGGTACTACCTGTTTTATGGAGAATTTTCTGTCTTAACTGTGATTTTATCTGGGCTTTTTCCTGATGTATGCAGTCTCTGGTTTTGGAGAAGAATTATGTAATCCGGTACATTTGCGCAAAGTTTAATATATGATGCTATGAGTATGGCTCAAATCTTGTCTATTGTTATAGATCTGTTATGAATGTTTTGTCACAATGGCATAATATAGATGCGATTCAGTCTTTTCCTACTATATCAATGCGATGTGTTGTTTTTAAGTTGATGCAGTCTATGTTTTTGTACCTATTTGATGCACTATGATGTCCATTGAATAATGCTGCGATATTTGGATACTGTATGATGATCACATAAGTGATGGTATCCGTCCATCGGATCACCATATCCTCCTTCCCCATTGTCGGAAACTCGGTTCCGATAAAACCTGTTTGGGTCAGTGCTCACGGAGATTACACTGCAGAGCGTCGACAAAGTGGAACCCTTGTCGACGAAGCTTTGTTGGTGGGATTGGCCTGGCGGCCTTGATTGCTGCTAGTTCTTATATGAGATGCCAATTAACTGAGAATGAGCCACGAACTCAATAGAATTGATGAATACCTACCTCCGCCGATTCACCAAACCAACCCATGGAAGATGCATGTGCACCAGAGAAAAAGGCTCTCATGGAAGTTTTGGCGCATTGGCTGGCGATAACATTCTTGCCATACTCCACACGCACCTAATGATGGATATTATATTACGATAGCCAATGTTTTTTTTGGGGGGACGTTACTCCCTAACTGCGGCGTCGAACCTGCCTTCCCCTCTCATACTGTCTCTATGTGTGGTGTGTGTAATCTGTTCTCTATATGGCGTCATATGAAACTAAATAGTTGAACCATATATAATAAGTTGTAAACTGTTACTCTTGATGTGAGGTACGCAAGAGTGTCCGCTGTTCTTTTCCTTTCTGCAATTTGTAAATGTACCATTGATATGGAGCCGGACACCAATTACATGCCCTTGATAGCCTACAAGGTGTGAGGGTTACCAGTGAGAAGGGAGAGCACAATCTGGATGCTAGACGGCTGCTATGAGACGGTTGGATAGGCTATTATTATTCTTAAACGAGTTATTTCTTGTCTCGACCGTGTGTTCTTGAACTACATTCAAGAAGGGTTCTTACTTCTCGTAATGGATTAATGGTTCATCCATCTTGTAGACGGTTTGATTCAATTATCGTTTACTACACCCTTATTTCTTGGTGATGCAAAATGCTATGTTTTCTTTCTCAACCGCCATTTGGCTCGATTCACGCTATGAGAGAACATCACCCACTCACGAGTAGATTAAATAAGTTGCAGTTGAGCTTCTGTTTACTAGGCTCATTTATCTGTTTTTGTTTTCTGCGGTGTAGTTTCATTATTATTCTCGTAGTTTGCAATTTGAGACTTCAGAATTGAATGGTCAATAAGAAGGCTCATTGCATGTGGAGGATAGAGAGTTTTGTAGTTCGAGTATCACGCAAAGAGCAGTTCGAGTATCATTTGTGTTATTATTATCATCGAATCTATTCACCGACCTTGGCAAAATTTGTGTAGCACGCCCTTTACACAGTATTCAATTAAGGGGACTGAATATTTCCAAAAGACTGAAATAAATTATAATTATCATGAATCCACGAGCATGTCATTTCTAAAAGACTGAAATGTAGTAAACTACACCTGCTCAAGGTCGGCTGAGTTTTTCACTGAACATTTTCCAGTCTTTAAAAAAAATCATATCTCAATCAAATATATATTATATAGATAAAAGTAATCAATATACATTCTGTTTCAATTTCAACAATGTAATAAAAAATAGNATATATATATATATATATGTTTTAAATTTAACAAATGAAGGATAATAAACCCACTGCAATAACGCCACTACAAATTGTTTTTAAGAGTGAAATGATGAGAGACTGCAAATCACCCCAGCGACAGTGTATTCTGCTCTCCAAAATGATGGAATAGCCTGCTGTTAGAAAAATAGTCTCCATGGGTACAATTTTCATGAGTTGGTTGAACCACAGACTAGCCCCAAATGTAATGTCGATTCAACACTTCTACTTTCTTTCTGGAGAATTAATATTCTCCTATTTAACAAATGGTTCTAGTATAATTATAATTTAATATCGATTTAAAGTACATTTATTGTTGACATGTTTAAGTTAACAACTTTAAGCAGACACAGAAATAAAACATACAGTTTCATCATTGTTATAATTACAAGTGGCAATCATGTAGAATCTTTAAAAAAATTCTTAAAATATTATAACACAACTGTGGGAATTGGTTATCTTCCATGAATATGGTTTATTGGTGATATCGTTTCATATAGTCACACATTATAAAGAATGTTAGGAGTTTAAATTACACCAAGTCTTATCCTTGTTTCATGCTTGTGGACTTGTCACAAAGTACCAGTCCAGTCCAGTCCCTAGTCTGTTAGATGACTGGTCTACAAGTCCAGTCCTCTATATCCAAAACAAAAAGTACATGTCATTATCAAGATTCACATCATCAACGCAGGGATGTGCAACCTTTCTTATTTTTACTAGAATTCAAAAAATACAATCCCATCCGTATTAAATTTGCAAGTGTAACGATTTAAATTTGTCACTCAAATATTTTCAACTTCTTTCAAATCTACTTATTAAAAAAATAGTAGTAAAAAAGGTAGCGTTAAATCATATTATTTGAAGGTTAGGGTTTGAGTAAATAAATAATAAGGGATTCATTTAAGTTGTTTTATTTATTTAATTTGTTCTCAATTAGATTATATACCATGAATTTTTAATTAACTTTATTTAAATTTAATAAAATTTAAATAAATTTGTTTAAGTTTATGGAATGCAGAACAAATAGTAAATGGATATATTGTTAAAACACTTCTAGTTATAGTCACTAGTTTAAAATGTTATAAATACAAGTTTAAAAATATTATGTTTAAATATGAAATTAAATAAATATAATGAAAAAAATCTAAATAAAATCTAATTGTGTAAAATTATAATTTAAAAAGTAAAGAGTTGTTTTATTAAAATGATTATTTACTATGTAAAAATATAATCTAAATCATAAGAAATAGTTTAATTAGAATGCTTATTTATTTAGTTTAGTTTTCATAGTAAAAAACTATCTATTTGAGAAAACAACATATTAAATTTAATATAACTCAAATATCTCTTCTTTATTAGTTTTCTATAGAGTTTTGATTTTATTTTGGAGAGTTTAATTAATAGAGAGGATTGTATGCTCTTAGTATATGCCATGTTACATTACTTTAGTGATTTTAATTTAATTTTATTCAATTTATAAAAAAAAACCATAAAAATAAAATATAACAATTGTAAAAATTTGCAAATAAACTTGGCATAAGAAGTTTACTATATAAAATTAGATTAGCATAATTTAATTTAAGGTTAATATGTATATAACAATAAATAATTAAAAAATTATATTTATATATATATAACAATTAAAAATAAATTTTTTAGGTCAAACATAAATTAATAAAATTAATATGTGTCTTTGAAATAGAAAACTTAGCTACTCTCGCAGCCAAGCCTTTTTCTTAATTTTTATTTTTTTGCACAATGGGACCTGACACATTTTCAGTGTAGGGGAGGTAGGTGTTTGCTTCAATTTTGTTATGGTCTTCATATAAACCATGCATGTGAATGATTATGCAATAACACCTTTGTCTCAGTTAACCCACTAGTCTCCATATTTTATGATATTTATTAGGACTAAATTATTTACTAGTCACATATATAATAATGAATCACATTTTTATATTATATTTGGATCTAAAGCTACGACAACACCTTTCGATAGTTATGACTGTCATTTTTCACCTCTTTTATCTTATATATGTATGTATTAATTTCTTATTATATGTATATACAGTTATATTAAACCTTTCAAATATAATTTTAAAAGTTTAATATAATTAGATATAAAAGTTAATACAAATATAAATAATTAAAATATAGGTATAATCAATCATTATATTTAAAGGAACTATACATATACATACGAACCTAAAAGTTGTCAAACCTAAACCTTATGACATAAGGGTCGACCACTGAAAGGGTCGACCCGTTTTCCCTCTGTTGCTCAATCTTTATATAAAGATGCATGAATCCAATTTCTTTTTGTTTTTTTTTGTAAAACAATTAAAAACATTAGAAAAAAACATATTGACATAATAAACACATAAAAAATTGTTTTTGTAAAATCAAATTTAAAAAAAAAATACAAAAACACTGCAATAATAACATTACAAAAATAAAATAAAATAAAATAAAAAACTAAAAATATATAAATAAATAAAAAACATTAGGTGACAAATCATAAAATTATAAATTATAAATGAACTTGGAATCTTCTCAATTTTATGATTGTTGCGCTAACTTGTTTTCGCAAGCCACTCAGAAACATGCTTTGACAGGAAGCGTTGCTACTTTTCAGGTATAAGAGCATTTCATTTTCTTTAACTTTTGTTAAGCACATGTTTTCATGTATTTTCAATGCTCTAACAAGTTGGTTGCAAGAAAATGCTAACCTTTTTGCAGAATTAAAGATGAACAAATGGCGTGCAGAATTGATTTCTAGAATCACAGAATATTTTCAGAAAAAATGTTCCATTGAAAGCTTGAAGAAGCTGAGTTTCCACTATGTATGTCATGACATTTGCTGCCACAAAGAAGCCTTTTAGAAACCAATTACGCCATGTGATGACTACTTACCATTTTTCCTTCCAAGTTGATTCGTCATCCATGTTAGAGTCTACTTTTTCTGCCTTATACATCATGACTTCCCACATGCCAACCTTTCCGAGTCACACAGATTTTCCTCATTTTTAGTTTATCTTTGCTTCCTTATGAATAAAAAACCATTCAGTTTCCTTTCCATGACTACACTGCTTTGTTATCCCTGCCACAAAAACTGTTTGACCTTCATATCTTTTCATTTATAGTCCCACCACTCATTATGTATAGCTCGTGTTGACTGATGTGGGATTCCTTAAGGACCACCTTTCAACAAGTCTTGCCCCATCAACCTTAGCACCTTATGTGGGATAAAGACTAGAGTTTATTTTTTTGTACCTTGAGGCTTTCATGCCTTAATGGAAAGTTCTCTCATTGGAAATCATGGGAATACATCAATGTCTTTTGATTGTTAGATCTTGCAAGTGGCTTGACATCAGCTCATTTATTCACACTTTGCACGATGTACTTAGGTACCTTAGAACATATTGGCATCAATGGTGATATTTGCTCGCATTGGTTAACGACATTCATCAATGGTCGGTAATCCAATGACTTCTTTCCATGTTCGACATTGACACATTTATTCGCATGGTAAGAATTGTACCATCAGGTTTTGTAGTAGGTGAAGACTATATACTTTGCATGACTCTATCAACAGTTTTACATCAACATACTTTTAGCCATATGAGAGTATTATATTTCTACTTTCATCTCTCATCTTCTACTTCATCCATATTTTCATAACATATTTGAGGTTAATTATTGAGAAAAATAACATATTTTCATTATACTTTAAAGTTGGATGAGTTTGGTGATACTTACAGGTGTATTTGAAGACTTTAACAAGCTCAAAAGTGACCACCTAGCCTCAGATTCGAATTTCATCCTCAAGATGTGCGCTAATTTCAAGGAGAAGATCATGGACATGTGGAGAGAATATCTCATCCAATATTTGTTGGAGGATTTAAAAGGATGAGTTGTAATTTTGTTGAGGATTTTTAGGGATAAGTTGAGAGAATAGTGGATATGTAATTATGATTAGTTATCTTGAATTTATGTATAAATAGGAGGGATCTCTCCTCATTTTGGTTAGAGGCCTCACTTGTGGTTTGGTAGTAGAAAACGGGTTCATCTTTTTAGATAGTCATGGATTTGATCTTGTTGTAATAGATTTCACATTTCAATAGATAGTTTGATCTCTTCATATTTTGATGTCTTGGTTATGAATTAGTTGTGTTGATTTTATGTGAGCTCACTAGTTAATGTTGATTGCTTTATATCAATTTATTTTATGCAATTAGATTTATTTCCATACAATTTCCTGTTTTCATAGATTAACTTCAATTCCAGTCACTTAGATTAAGTTAGCAATACTTTGCCCCTGCATATATTTTGTCTATACCTCACAAGTTTATGCTCTCTCCGGGTTGACAATTAAATTGTTGGATATATATGTTATAATTTGTTTAATATTTGCACCAACACCTTCATTCCAAGAGGCCCGCGCCTTCAAATCAAGTCTAATGCTCTTTGCGAGAGCGTCGGGGCTCACTGTCAATGCAGAGAAATATCAGGTTTTTTTCTTTAATACTCCTACTATCACTCAAAGAAACATTGGTTCGATCTTAGGTTTCAACAAAGGAACACTCCCGTCCAAGTATCTGGGGGTCCCTTTGAGGTAAGGAGCCATCAGGAAAGCCTCATGGCAGGATCTTCTAGATAGGATCAAGGCCATATTGGAAAATTGGACCCTCAAACCATTGAATCTACCAAGCAGGTTAGTGTTGGTTAAGACGGTGCTCCAAGCCATGCCGTTGTACCTCTTTTCTGTCCTCTCTGCCTCAAAGGCAATCTTAAAAGAAATAAGAAACATCCAGAGAAATTTCTTGTGGGTAGGAAGAGAAGCTAAGGAAAAATTCTCCTTGGTTAGCTGGGAAAAAGTATGCCATCCCAAGGATAGAGGTGGCATGGGCCTTCGTGACCCGGAAATCATGGGACAAATTCAGGGAGCTAAAATTTGGTGGCGGTGGTGTAATAATTCGCAGGAACCATGGGCTAAGATTTGGCATATAAAGTATGCAAGGGATCGACCTAGATCATAGCTGATCAGATTCAATACGAACCCTCAAGGGTCACATATTTGGTAGAAGGCTCTGGTAGGTCGGAAAACAATTCAAGAGAATAGATTTTGGGAAGTCAGAGCAGGGAATTATGCCAACTTCTGGGATGAATCATGGAATAAACTCCCCAAACTATCGAACGACCCTCGATTGCAGCACATACGAACCAGAGGAATATAGGAAGGTAAAATAAAGGTTAACCAATACTGGGAGGAAGGTATCCATGAAGACCGACGCACATGGTTGATACCGAACAAAAGGGAAGACTGGATAGCAGGAGAAGACATCAGATCCTTTACAAGTAAGCTCCAGGATCGATGCATTTTATTAAAAAATGGGGATGAAATTCTCCATTGGGGCTACTCTCAAAAAGGGTCTTTTAGCATAAAGGAAGCCTACAATATCAGAATCAGGAGTCAGGCGGAGGAGGACGACATTTGGGAAAAAATATGATCGACCAACCCTTGGCCAAAGGTGGCCACATTCTGCTAGTTGGTAGTTAAACGGAGGATATTAATGGGGGAAAACCTGAGACTAAGAGGCATTCAAGGCCCTTCTCGGTGCGTACTATGTGCAAACTAGGAAGAAAGCATGAGTCACCTTGTTGATACTTGCTCCTTTGTTGTGGACTTATGGGATAGGGGAGCGCAAATGTTCTAGAAGAGTAACAAATACATAGGGGACCCAGGCCAAACCATAAGGGATTGGAAGCCTAAGAGTTTTAAAAATAACATTCTGTGTATCTTATGGAAAGCTTTTTTGGGCAGTGTCATGTGGGTTGTCTGGAAGGAGCGCAATGGTCAAATTTTCGTGACAGGCATCAAACTTCGGAGGAGGTGTGGAAGACGCTAACTATGAACATGTTGGAAACAATCTGTAGCATGGAATGGACTGAGGAAGACAAAGAATTCTCACGGCCAGAAAGGAGAGATGCGGAGGAATGGGGGCTAAGCAAGGGAACCTTGTATGGTCTACGCCAAAAGGGTTAAGACTTGCAGAGTCTCAAGCCTGAATTCATGGTCTCCAATGCCGTGTCTGGTCTTTAAGTTAAATTTCGATGGTGCAACAAAGGGTAATCTGGGCGAGGCAGGATTTGGGGGGGTCTACAGAAATTCAGATGGTGAAATCCTGCAAATGTTATATGGATCGATAGGTGCAGACACAAACAACTCAATGACAATTGGAAGGAATGCTTCAAGGCATTAGGGTGGTGATCAGGAACGGTTGTTTCTCGACGGTGGTGGAAGGAGACTCAAGCAATCTGGTTTAGATGGCCAAGCACCTTAGTAATGGAACATCTACGAAGAAAGTCTCATCGAGCTGGCGCCTGGCTAGCAGGTTGGTAGCCCTCCGCATCCTCATCATGGCTCACACTGTGATCTCCTTTCAACATGTCAGGAGGGACACGAACAAGGTGGCAAACATTCTCATGAATATCAAAGCAAACGAAAATGGGGCCCACAAGATGGGATAGTTGGAGGACTTTGAGGTAGAACCATGGATGCCAAGATGCTGATAGTTGGCTGATCATGATGCCAGTACAGGAGGACATGTGACATAGGCTAGGATAAATGATCGCGATAGGGATAGGGGGCATCATGAATCCTATGTGGATCTATCCCTTTGACATGCGTTTTCATGCATTTTGAGATCATGGTAATTTGGCACGGTCCTTTAGGTATTAATCCAAGGTATGGGGAAGGGCATGTGAGGAGAGACGGGATAGATCTCTTGTAGGTATGCGATAAAAGGCTTACCACATAGATAAAGAACAAGCAAAAAGGATGACACTAACTCCCTGTAGTCATGCACCTGCAGAGGACACCAAAAGACCTACCAAACGGCCCACAACAGTAGAAAGAACCACAAAAAATGAGAAAAACACTGTTTTAGGGGCATCCGCAGTTTGCACTACTGGCAGGTCGCGTATCATACGCGGGTTGCTAGTACAACATGTTGCGTATATAAGCATCCGTGAGTTGTATAACTGGCAAGTCGCATATCATACGCGGGTTACTAGTATAGGCAGTCGCGTATACCAAACCAGACACGCGACTGTTCAGTCAAGCAAGTCGGGGATGGGTGGAAAAACGCCCAAAAAGGTCAAAAAACTACCTTAGGAAGGCAGGGGAAGTGTGCTATCAGACTTATAAGGTGTTCCTAAGTGGCAAGAAGGACCTGAAACAATGCAAGGGACTGAAAGAAAGACAGAGAAACCCCAAACAGACAAGGCTATCCCCAGCGGAGTCGTCAGTTCTGTTGTAAAGGAAAGTATCCTATGGCTAGGGTTTAAGAGGCGATCAACATATTGGGGTTGAAAGAGAGATGCACAATGTTCAACAAGCATATATAAGCAAGTTTCAGAGATAAGAAAGGTCGACACCTGATAAATTGAAGGCTGGTCCAAGCTTTCTCTTCAGTCCTCTTCTTGCTCCTCTTGCTCCAAGAGACCTGCAAAACGAATTATACCTTCCTCAAACCAATATGACCACATATAAAGCAATGATAATCAAATAAACATGAGATAATAATTTGAATAACATCATCATATGATCATAAACAGAAATTCAATTACACATTGAACAATGATTTGGGAAGAAGAAGGACATCACATCTTTATTAATCTTGAAAACAAGTACAAGTATACATTCTCTTCAAGTTCGGCACCTCACGAAACCTTGATCCGGTTCTGCTGCTTCTCTTCTCCAAGGAACTCAGCCTCCAAGCTCTGCAACACAAGAAGAATGCTTCTAGGGAAAATGTGTGGGCAAAGAGAGCTCCAAATCCTCCAGCATAACAATGCAAAAATTCAAGTCCCCACTCATGGACCTTCCTACCTCTATTTATATGCTTAAAGAAGAGTTAGGGGTGAAGACAAAGTAGTTACAACTAAAGGAGTCAGTTGCATAACTACCCAAACTAACCGAAATTCAAAAGGCGTGTTTTTGACATTTTTAAAAGGCATCTGCAGGTTGCATAACTGGACAGTCGCGTATACGAAAAGTATACGCGGGTTTCTAGTACAAAAAGTCGTGTATATGAGCAAATTTTTACATCCGTGGGTACGAAAGAGAGCCACTCGTGTATCATCCGCGGGTTTTCCTTAAGGAAAGTCGCAGATAGGAAAAATACTCATTTTAAGGGTATTTCTGGGAATTTTTAGACTTTGATGTCTTCTGGAAAATTTTAGCTAACTGAAATACCTTTCCAATGGTGCAGAGATGAGGTCACATGGTGTTACAAAACTCAAGATATGGGTCCTCCAAGATAGGTGTTTTTTCAGTGACTTTCAGTGACTTTCAGTGACTTTCATGAAGTGTCATCATGGAAGTGTCAACATGCGACGGAATCATGGGAAAGTGGTCGTAGGCAGAGATGTGTCATTTTGAGCTATAACAAGTAGTATAAATTGAATTAATCTATCCTTAGTAGATTCAATAAGGTTTACTGTTAGTAATCAAGTTTGTTTCTATTATTCATGTACACCCTTTATAAGTTTTAGTTTTGGTAAACACTTTATTTTTCATACAAGAAAACAATAAAAAAACATTAAAAGAACACCAAAATAATTAATCGAGACTGAAAATGTTATAAAATAGTTTAAAATTTAATTATCTAAGGTTTTTCATTACACCAAAACTTGCAGATGTTGATGAACATTTGAAACCAAGAACAAGGCCCTATCATTAGGAGTGGTGGTTAGGCCACATTTTTATATTTCTAGAGGTGTAGTGATTATACCATGTAGTTGTACCGATACCCCAACATCCCCCCTCCGTCGTAGCTACAAGGAATTGAACCTCAGACCTCAGCTCTACTACCATGCGAGAATTGATTCAAACTAGGATCTAGAAGTCAAGGTTATTCTCACAATTTGATATTGTAATGTCCCAAATTTTGACCTAACACTTATGGGCATAAGCCCCATTGCTTATGATGTTACTTTGATGTTTTAATTGGTATATTGGGCCTAAGACCCCACTACATATGAACATGATGATTTGTTTGATATATTGGGTGTAATCCAATTGTAAATGTTATATATATATATGATTTCATGTGTTGGGCATGGACCCTAAAGCACATAATTGATGAGATATTTTTTTGTTGAGCGATGAGCTCTAGAGCACATGGGTATTTGATGTTGGTGTTGAGTGAGAAGCTTTGGAGCACGTGATTGTTTATATTTGTGTTGATCGAGAATCTCTGGAAAACATGAGTTATGAAAACATTTGTGATGATCATGAAGCTCTAAAGCACATGAAAAGATAAAATTGGAAGTGTTGGGCATAAGCCTTGGAGGCTTCCAAGTTGCTGTTGAGCATAAGCTCTAGAACATTGGATCCTTGGCCATTGTATCCCTAGGTGTATCCTACAAATACATCCTAGCATTACTGTTGAGCGAGGAGCTTTGGAATCGCACTAAACTTGTAACTCCTTTTTTTTATCGTTGAGTATGGTCTCTAGATAAGCGCTAGGAGTTACTAAAAATAATTAGTATGTTGAGTGAAAATGACTCAGATAAAAAATTGATCTCATCTTACTTATTTTTAAGTGATTAAATGAAATTTCAAATTTATGTATCTCATCAATTACTGAAGAACTACCTTGTTATACGAGGGAATCTAACATGCAAGGAGGTTTAGAGTTGCCTAACCTAGTTGACCTAACCCCTACATTAAGGCCTTATTAAAAAAAGGGAATAAGCTAAAAGAAAAGTGTCATATGTTTAGGGATCATGCTATATGATATTAACAAATGATATATATATATATATATATATACACGATATGTATAAAGAGTAAGCATAATAATAATAGTAGTAGCTATAATTAATAAAGAAAGGATCCACATGTTATTATTATTATTAATGATAATTGAATATTAACATACCTACAAGAGTCAAAGTAGGAACTAGTCAAAAGTTCGTAAGTAAATGTAATGTTCCCAAAAGTGACATGCATGCAAACCCTAAAAGTGACACGCATGCAAAACCTAAAAATGACATGCATGCAAACCCTAAAAGTGATATACATGCAAAGCCTAAATGTGAGATGCATGCAAACCCTAAAAGTGACATGCATGACATATAAGCATTATTTAATGATGCATGCACTCAATTAAGTCTCCATGCGCATGCATGCAAGTCAACTGCAAATTAGAAGTTAAAGTGACCTAATTAGGTCAAAAGTTAGGGTTTTCATAGTTGAAAGTTATAAAAGAAAGATAAAGTGAATGGAGACTTTACTTTTGGATTATTATTATTTTGGAGCTCTTAAGAAGCAGCACAACGTGCGGCCACAACAATTGGGGTTGGAGACGACGTCTTCAGCTAACGAGATTTCAACAGTGAGACATCTACCTTAGTCTACTTCAGGATAAACCATCCAGGTTTGTCACCGTATCTATTGCATTCATCATTATTCAATATTCAAGTATAAGTATGAATATTATTGCATATTCATTCGTACAACTGGGGAATTTAGCTGGGAAAACCCTAGTCATTCACTAGGACTCTAGATCACTATATTTCTTCTGCATGTGGCCTAGATCCTCACTTATAGGATCACTCTACTGCATTGGGTGATTATCATCTATCAGATTGTCCATTCGGGGCAACTAGCAGCAGTTTACAAGGTTGTGGGGGCATGAGCAGCAGACTGGGAGATCAATTCGCTAGGGCATCTGGGAGGTAAAAACCCTTGCATGCTCCTACCATCCTCTTCAGCATAGGAATACCTTCCTTCTGACTTATTTCCAGCTGAAAATGACCATCCCTTTAGCGAAAATGTCACACTTGTTTGATTCATCCATTCGGGGGTATTGCAACGAAAAGAAGGTTATTTCTTCACCAAATCAGCTCATATTGCATGCGTATTCTCTTTGGAGCACATTCAACCGGCTTAGCAGTGGTAAGTGTTCATTCTATCGTGCAAGCCCTAACCCTAATTTCAGCTATAAAACAGGGAAATTTCGCATGGCACTTTGCATGCTTGGCTATTTTAGTAAAATTGCATAGAAATAGAAAATATCAGGATTTGGGATATTACAGTGGTATCAGAGCTATTTTCCTTTCTAGCTGTGGGCATGCAAAATATAAATGAATTCAGAAGGCACATACAACATTACTCACAAGAGACAGAGGTATAGAGACATAGAAGAGGAGTTAGAGGACGTAGATTTGGGGAATAGAGAATATCAGTTTGGAAAAGGAAAAGAAACAATGGCCGATGATGATAAAACAACTTTCGATAATCTCATATCAGCCATAAAAGAACTCACTAATGGGAAAAAAGAAATGATGATCACCTTCAAGCAAATGACTGAGAAGAATGGGCCCACCCCACACTGTCCCTTATTTCCCAAACTGACGATCCCTACCTTTGAGGGTAACCGGGGTGGCCCAGCACAGAATTGGGTGCAGAAGTTGGATACATACTTCCAACTCAACCCCATGATTGAGAAAGATGCCATTAAATTGGCCACTTTGCATTTGGATGAGGATCTCCTTAAAGGCATAGTTGGGGGAGTGAAGAAAGATGAGCATGAAGTACAAGTTGTTGGTGAGCTTCATTTGGAGTTAACAGTACATGATGATGATGTGCATGAGGAGATAGCTTTAGAGCCATCCTATGAGTCTAGTGACACAAGCACATTCGCTACTCAGATTGTGGACAAACCTTGTGATGAGTTGGAGTTGGTACACTCTTCATCACCTACAGTAGGAATCCAGACAGTTATGACATGTGAAATACATGAGGTGCAAGGTAATGAGCACAGTAGTCGAGACAGTGAGCAGTAACACATGGAGGTTAGGGAGAGTTTATACATGCATGAGATAGGGCTTCCAGATGATAGTCACTGAAAGAAGATTGAACGGGTTAAAGAAAGCATTCTAGCAATGAAAGAGAGGACCAAGATACTATGAGACACCATAGTACAGTGAGATGTTGAGCTTATAGTTCTTCGAGTTGTATGTACCGAGTCAGAGGTCAGGATGTCTGGTATTGAAGAGTAGTTGGATTCCTTGATGGGGCAGCAGAAGAAACATACTATTTCATTTCAAAGAAGTCCTCTTAAGGAGCACATAGACAGGGCTTGCAGTAGCTTGAGTCCACATTTGCATAATGGTGGATGGTTTTTACAGGTTGGCCAGGATCGATAAATTGACCAGCAGTATATGAGCATTCTAGTTGAAATCAGAAGGGTAGAATGTCATCTTGGTAGGATTATACCTTGTAATGGTGCTTATGGACAAGGTACTTTTCGGGGGTTGGATTGGAGAGAGATTAAGAGTTGGTGTCCTATTGAGTGGGTGATTCTTGGGAAGACATTCCTAGCCAAGGGTATAGTCCCACAAGAGCCTTCAGATATTTGGGATGAAATATGCACAAGTTTGCATTGGGATCCAGGCAGAAGACCTTATGAGGGATGGATACAATGTTTATTGATGGTGTTACTTGGGAGTCTACATGATTCTCCTTGTGTCGATACTACGCAGGGTAGCGGTGGATGCATTTTGACCTCTGCAATTCTCAGATTGATTTGGGACCCTGGGATTACAGTGACTACCAGTTTAATGATTGCTAGAGGGTGCTTTCAGGAGGTATTTGCTGATGGTATCGTATATTGTAGTGTTTTGAGGAGAGGGTGCTACAGATCTCCTAGGATAATTTGGGACCTTGAGATCATCCCCGGATTTAGTTAGTTCAGTTGATTGATTGTGGATTTGCGTTGGCATTGCTTGAGGACAAGCAATCTTTGGCGAGGGAGGACTGTAATGTTCCTAAAAGTGACATGCATGCAAACCCTAAAAATGACATGCATGCAAACCCTAAAAGTGACATGCATGCAAACCCTAAAAGTGAGATGCATGGAAACCCAAAAAATGACATGCATGCAAACCCTGAAAGTGATATGCATGCAAACCCTAAAAGTGAGATGCATGCAAACCCTAAAAGTGACATGCATGACATCTAAGCATTATTTAATGATGCATGCACTCAATTAAGTCTCCATGCGCATGCATGCAAGTCAACTGCAAATTATAAGTTAAAGTGACCTAATTAGGTCAAAAGTTAGGGTTTTCGCAGTTGGAAATTATAAAAGAAAGATAAAGTGAATGGAGACTTTACTTTTGGATTATTATTATTTTGGAGCTCTTGAGAAGCAGCACATCGTGCGGCCACAACAGTTGGGGTTGGAGACGACGTCTTTAGCTAACGTGATTTTGATAGTGAGACATCTGCCCTATTCTCCTTCAGGATAAACCATCCAGGTTTGTCACCATATCTATTTCATTCATCATTATTCAATATTCCAGTATAAGTCCGAAGGTTATTGCAGATTCATCCGTATAGCTGGGGCATTTAGCTGGGAAAACCCTAGTCATTCACTGGGACTTTGGATCACTATATTTATTCCACATGCAGCTTGCATCCTCACTGATAGGATCACTCTACTGCATTGGGTGATTATCAGCTATTAGATTGTCCATCTGGGGCAACTAGCAGCAGTTTACAAGGTTGTGGGGGCATGAGCAGCAGACTGGGAGATCAATTCACTAGGGCATCTGGGAGGTCAAAACCCTTGCATTCTCTGGCCATCCTCTCCGGCACGGGAATACCTTCCTTTTGACTTATTCCCAGCTGAAACTGACCATCCCTTCAGCAAAAGTGTCACACTTGTTTGATTCAGCCATTCGGGGGTATTGCAGCAGAAACAAGGTTATTTCTTCACCAGCTCAGCTCATCTTGCATGCGTATTCTCTCTGGAGCACATTCAACCGGATTATCAGTGGTAAGTGTTCATTCTATCCTGTAAACCCTAACCCTAATTTCAGCTATAAAACAAGGAAATTTCACTTGGCAGTTTGCATGCGCAGCTATTTCAGTAAAATTGCATAGAAATGGAAAATATTAGAATTTGGGATATTACAGTAAATATTAAAATCACCTAAATTAAATGAAAAGGGTTATTTCAAGAAATCAAATCATTCTTGATTTAACTACCCCTTTTCTAAAAATTCTATCTATAAAGACCCAATCCGAAGAGAGGCTTGGGGATCTATCCACTTTACTACCAATCTATCTATCCTTGGAAGATTCCATAATTCTACCCGATAATATTCAAAATAGTTCTTGGAGAATATTTTTCCGAAGAGGAGAAAGGAAAACCGATACAAAACTTGATATCCTAGATAGGGAAGGCTTAACTTAGGAGCTTCAAGCTACTTGCATGTTGGAATCAGCTCAGGTGGATCCGAATTGAAACTAGGAACAATTCCAGGTCATAGTTGGGAGGAACGTGGTAGTTCCCAAGTTATTTGGTTGCCTGAACATAGGTCAGATCTGTCTATCAATTTATTAATGATGGGTATTTGAGTGTGCAGGATTTTCAGTCATTGAAACAACTTCATCTTGCAAGTATAAAGTTATTGATTTTTCCCCTTATAAGCTACACATGTTTTCTTATTAAAGGATGAGATTAAATTCTGAATGGATATTGAGTATCTCACTGCTATAAGCTAGGTTATACTTTCTGCATTACTTCTTTCTTCACTACAGGTTAAATTTATTATTCCCTAGTAGATGTATTACTTTTAACAGAGGTTAGATTATTTTACCTATTCAATAATGCTAATTTAGTTAGGAAAATATATATTATTCATATTTACAATGATGTATTAAGAACCTTTAGTTTTATCTGTAGGAGGGTTTGGTTTCTGTTATTTTTTTACACTTTATTTCATCATTTATAGGTCAAGATCAGTCTTCTTTGGCAGAGGTAATTTTGTAAACAGAGTCTAGATTTTTAAAGTAAGGTTATATTTCTTGTTTATTATTTCAAGTACAAAACATAGAAATAATCTCAGATATTTTGTATCTACATCTTTTTAACCCTAACCGAGGAAACTTTATCAACCTAGAACTATTTAAAACGGAATCTATATCTTATCTCGGTTGGAAGATTTCATATTGCCAACAGGCTTGTATTATTTATAATCAACCCAACTATTATCTATATCGTTAGCCTAAAATATATGCATAAGATTATAACTTAAATAGAAATTGCTGAAACATTAAATAATATATATATCATAAAACAAAACTACAAACAAACCATTTCCAATTTATAACTTTTACAATTGAATGCCAAACTAACGAGACCTCTAAGGTCTGTAGGCACGATTTTATAATAAATCATAACCATACTATATACCATTAACATATGGAATCAAACATAACCTAATACAAAACACATTATCAAATATCGTATCCATTACGAGCTATAGGACTGAATCCTGTCAGCATTCATGCCAAAACAAAACATCCGCACACATATCACTTTAAACCCATGTAGCCTAGGATCGAATCATGTGGTCTTATGGATTAAAAACAAAGGTTACATAAAAAACACGAAAGGCATCGAATCCTGTAGGGTTCGCTTGCAACATTTATCAACATTGTGATAAATTACCAATATTCCACATAATCTATGCTAACAATATTAAAATGCAAAAATGATTAACAATAAATTGAAATCGTTTCCCTGTCAACATTTCCACACAGTAATACAAACAAAATATACACGCTGCAATCATATTCGAGGATCATGACCAAGAATCAAAGGAAAGTCCATTAACATAACCCATGAGAAAAATAACCACTGTCTATGCTATCACATCTATGACATCCATATCGCAATGTTAAACCAAATATCATGGCCATCCCCAAATTAATTCAGAGATAATTAAACAACACCATAAATCACCATTACAAAACATTTCAATATTATTTTACATAGTCACGAAATGGAAAGAGTGCCATTTCTAGCAATGGCATAGATGTAAGATAAACCAACTCTTTTAAAGTACCAAAACAAGAATATAAGTACAGTCAATGAAATACACATATTCATAGACTTTCCAAGATAGTGACAGTATCCATGACAAAATCCCAGCTGTGAATGCCCACATTTATACCTTCTATAAATTACAAATAAAAACTACACATTCACGATTCAAATAGAAGAACCATTGAAAGAAATGATACAGTTACAATTTAAAGACCCATCATTAAAAATACAATGCAGAGCTTTCATTAACCATCAAATCCATACATTCAAGCTACCAACCCAAAATTACATTACAAAGCTGAGTTGTGACAGTCATGGCCCGAAGGCACCAAACTCAACCATCCTAAAACCCCATACTGTCATATGCATCTCTGTATTTCTTTAAATACAAACATAACTTTACACAGTTGAAACCCTTAACCAAAACATTTATTCATTCATCATTACAAACACCAAGCTCAAAGCTCCATTAAACATCTATACACATAGGTAACAAGTTCAGGCTTGTTTGTACATGGCTTACCCATGAAGGGTATACGTTGACAACTTGATAGACACCACGACCCATGCAAGGGGGAACCCTACCACTTGCACAAGGAACAGAGAAATGTTAGAAGTATACCAATCCTCCAGCTAAAACAACAAAGTAATAAACATTGCAAACCCAAGTGAAGAGTATACCTTCCCAAGTGAAGATGCGAACCAGACCTCACGTAGTGACAAAAACCAGAGAGTTGAACAGAGCATAACCACCGTAGAGACAAATGAATCATTCACCCATGATAGATGAAGCTTAGGGCTTGAGCTTACCCCATCCCGAGGATCATTTACTCTGCCATCTTGTCCACCACCAACGTCAAAATTTCTCCTCATGCCTATAGTTAAAAAACCCAAACGCGACTTGGTATTGAAAATTCCTTTTGCACTTAAACCCCCCCATCATTATATTCGTTGACATTGCTAACCAAAGATTCATGGAATATGGAATATTCCATGAATGGACCAACATACATATACCTTATGACATATAAAATTTAAATATCATATGGCTAAGTCTTATGACCTAAGCCTTTAAACGTTTGGGCATAAAAACATTCCAATCATATGTTAAAAAAAAAACTAAGCATAGGAATAAAGTATGAATTATTAGAACCACAATAATAATGTTAACCAGTTAGATGTAGGTCTAAATAAACTCAGCCATGTGTAAATGATAACACTAATAGTAGCAGTAAGAATTGCTAAGATAGGACTTGGGTCCTTTTGTATTAAAAAACAATGGATTAGTTTTCCATAGGTAGCATGTCAATGTTTAGATGTCGTAACAAGTTTTCGTAACCTAATGAGCTTGCACAAAATGAAGAAGAGTTGCATTAGTTCAACATGAACTAAGTAAACCTTGTAACGCCAAGTAAAACCAATTACCTCTCCAAGTGGTCCTATAAGGGATACAAGTCCTGCCACTCCAACCCTTGAAAATTACAAGTTAAGGTAGGATTTTCCATATGCAAGTAATAAAAAATTACAACCAGTAAGTAAGATATAACTGAACACACATACACGCACATGCATGATAAGAAATAACCAATCAACAGTGTAATCATCTAAATATGATCAAGTAACAGAAACACATTATAGAATTACATTAATAACCACATCTGGAAAACAACTAGAAAGGGTAAGAACAACTTACGACATTTCAGTTTTGCAAACAAAGTTCGACACATTCCGTAGAAGATAAGTTAATGTCCAGTTCGGATAGTAACTAACTAGCCTAATAATTTTTATTTTTTTTCAAATTTTGGGGACATTACAAGTGGTATCATAGTGCAGTTAAAACACTAACAGACCTAATGTTCATGCCAGACATTCATTGCAGAAAATAAAGTATGTTTTAAATATTTTTGTTAACTAACAAAAAAATTTCCTGTTATTAAAAAATTGCATTTGAAGGATTAAAAGAACAGTTAAGATCATGAACATGAAAGAGGAAAACAACTGGTAAGGAAAGTTGAATACCCCCACATAGAAAGCAGAACTGGTGGTGGAACTAAATTTTGATATACTGAAAACCATACAAAATATTCAAGCAGACTTACATAGTTTCAAAGTGTTAGCACCTAATTTGTGCTAAATAGAGGGAAGGGTTTTAGACCTGTAAGGACAAAAACAAGGCCTACAGATTTTTCATGACAAGGAAACTCAGGGGCTGTAACGGGTTTCTGAAAGAAAGAAAGGGCTCTAAGGAAGGAGCCTGAGAGTTGATAAGACTAGAGAGACCCGCACTAGCCGTGGCCTGTCAAGTGAAGGAGAGCCCAAGGTCCAAATGCATAGGCAAGCCCTCTTGTGTTGGCCATGTAAGAGGAAAGGGAAGACCCCAGTTAAAAGGATGATGGAGAATGAAGCACTTTTAAAAGGTCGTGATGAAGATATGAAGAATATCCACTACAGAGAGGCATTTCAGGCATTTTGAATGTACCGCAAAAAGGCGCATCTCTAATTGGAAAAATGAGTTAAACAACAACAATTTTCGACGGTCGAGATCGCAAAGGTTTTAGATCAGTGAAAGAGATAAATTTTGCTGATCTAAGACGCTCGTGGGAAATATTTTTTCAAAGTTCGTGAAATGCACTAAAAAGGGGATATATTTGACGGTAGGGATTGACACGGAGGTAAATATACGTCGAGGAGATATTTCACTAGTTGTACGTGTGTGGAGGAAATCTCGATTGAAAAGTGCGAAATTTGGTAAAGCTCTTCGCTCTGGACGGTGGGATGGTAGGAAAATCTAAGATCGATGACTGGGGTTAAGTCCCACAAGTCGAAGGTGCACAAGGGGCTGTGAAGAGAAAATGTGATAGTACATATACCAATGACCAAGATCACATGGCTCAAAACTTTTAGGTCCTGGATCTACGACTAATATTTCATTCGGCTGGAGAGGTGCATGGTCAGATAAGAGAATAAAATAGTATAAAAGCAGGCACATGGATCCAGACCGGTTATTCTTCTATAGCATCAAAATGCAAGGGTTCAGAGTGTGTAGACCATGCCACCCTAGAAAAGCTTCCAAATCAAACTATCAACCAACCTGATACGTTTTTTCTCTATTAAGTTGTTTTCTCATGGCCGAAATAGAAGATTTAGATGCTTGAAACCTCTAATTTGAAGAAGCTGAAGGTGCCCTAGTAGATAAATAATTTGAGGTTTTTGACACTATCATACTGAATGATAGTATAGAAGCTACTCAGAGTAAACTCAAAGGTCTTCATTCGCAAGGAATAGACACTCATGGGGTTTTCGGTTCTTTTTTCTTTTATTTTTCTGTTATGCAAACCTGTGGTTTCCCGGAATTCATAGAATGGTGCATAAGTAACTATTCTCCATTTGAGGGCGTTATATTGGACGTGTCTAGGTCTAGGTTTTTGTGCCCCATAAATTCCCTTACCATCCAAAACACTCTACTAATCCCTTCCAAGTTTACCTACATGTCCAGTGAGTACAATGAAGAAGATATACTCAGGTTTTTTCAAAGGTCTTCGGCTAAATAAAAGGAGACTTTTCTAAAAATATGTTTGAATTCGGAAAGCCAGTTTTCCAATCCTCTATTCCCCATCAATTTCTACATGTTTAATGAAGACACTAAGTCTGTGATAACCCTAGCAAGATATTTTTTAGGTATGGATTTGAACCAATTTGTCACCGAACATTTATTGAGTCTAATATTCACCCTCGGTTCAAGCTCAGTAGCATAAGGAGCATTGAGTCAGTATTCACCACCCCCATGTCTGCAATTTGATGAATTCTTAGCCAAAAGTGTCAATTCCCAGTTGAGTAATTTTCGTTAGTCGGGGACCTTCAGGTTCTAGTCTCTCCTTATGAGGGGAATAAAAGAGAGTACCCAGAGGCCATGGAGGTAGATGAATGGGACATAGCCAGAACATCCAAGAAGCAGAAAACTGATTAACCAGGTAAACTCGTGCATAGTGCCAAGGATAAGGGAAGAAAGAAAATTGTGAAAGTTAAAGGTCCAGATTTTGAAATTTAGGAGTATGCGTTCATCACTATCCCTAAGGAGGAAGTAAGTCAATACAAGTCTAAAGCTAAGATGCTAGAGAAACACAGAGAGGTTGGTGAAAAATACTTTGAAGAAAGATTGAAGTTATGCAGCGAAGTGGAAAAATTGCCAGGTCAGGGTACCTCCTTAGCAACTGTGAGAGACCCGAATAGGGGCACGTTGAATTTAGTCATGATCACATGAGACAAGGTAGCTGAGATAAAGGTATATCTAAAAGGGATCCCCAAAAATGACATGATTCACTTGCACCAAGGGATAAGTGATTTCCTGTACACTGATCTGCTCCAAGCCGCCTTACAAATATCTAAACTAGCTACTGGTAAGAAATGAGTTGGAGAGTTGCTCCGAAAGGAGAAGGTGGAGAACAAGGATCACTAAGCCTAGATCAAGACGCTCCAGATAGATATATCGATAGCATACATCCTGGAAGACAAAGGTACCACCACACAAAGGTTACTAAAGGACAAGGAGGGTACAATCCAGTTGTTGAAGAAAAAGATAGACATCCCAGCTACTCGGCTCATACAAACTGCAGAATTGATCAAAATTGAAAAACAAAAAGAGGCATTAAACACCTATTTAATCGATTGCAAGGCTATACTGCTCAAATAGGAAGAAAAGGAAAAAAAATGGAAGAAATATGTTGAGTTCTGGGCTGAAGAAAAACAAGCCTTCGAAGCAAGGAAGGATGAATTGGAAAGAGAGTTAAAATAATTAAAGGAAAAGGCTCAGGAGAAGCCAACGCTTGTGGCTCAGTCGTCTGAGATATCTAGTGCAGAATCCCTCTCCCAAGCCATGTACAAGGTAATTCTCAAAGATCTAGAGATCACTGGCCTAAGAAAAAAAATAAATACCTAATGGATATGGCTAATGTCAAAGAAAGAATACGAAAGAAGGTGGAAGAACGTTGTAAATGATCGTAGGATAAAAATGACAAATTAACAAAACTTGCTTCAGACCAGGAATCCTTACAAGGGGAAAGTCACCTCATCTAGGACATGATAATAGTAGAAGCAGTAAAAGTGCAGCCACACTTGGATTTTATCTGAGATAAGGAAAGTGTCGTACAGGCGGCCAAAATGCATATCTAGACAACAAAACTGGACTTGAACAATACGCCCTTGAACATAGTTGAAGCCGCAATTTGTTTTCTGAATAGTTTAGCCAAAAAGGAAATCAGACGAGGGAACATACAAGATAGAATTATAGTCATGACATGGGCCAGGATAGTGGTTCAAAAACACCATCACTTAAAATTGTCGAAGCAAAATTGAATTTCATGCGTAATCAGGATGACGACTTTGCTGCATTGTTCAACCCTCTGGTCCAAAGAGGACTCCCCTTCTTTTAGGAATAAAAAGGACCCTGTTGTTCCAAAAGGAGTATCATGATAGATTAATTGAGTGCAGACAAGAACACAGGCAATTCGAAGACATGGCCCAACAGTCACTTTCTGGAAAAACTGTCTGGTGAATTCGAATTATTATTTGATTTCATAGTTTTGTGCATAAAGTTACCACTGCCTTCATGTCTAGAGAACCTAGATCTCGGTGTATTGGTGGAATAAATGATAAATATAGAAATGCCAACGGCTAACCAATGGAAGGTGATTGAAAACTACTACAAGGCCAAATACAGGATACACCAATGGAGATATTCCTAAGTCGCGATCAGAACAAAAAATATAGGTTTAAAGTAATCAAGTGAGCATGGGTTTTGAAGATGTAACACCTCTTAAGGTCTAGCAGAGGTGCTGCCTCCATCACTTTCTATTTTATGCTACCTGTGGGGAAAATCCCACGATAAAATTTGTTGAAAGTTTGTTGCTAATTTTGTAACTATTTTTAGTCTCGTTTTGAGGTTGGTATCGGGGGCCCAAACACTATAAATATGCTCCTCACAAAAGGAAAAAGGGTTGGAACCCATAAAACTACCATTTTTATGATATTTTGATATGTTTAATACAAGTCATAGAGACGAATACTAGTTATTTTGAATGCAATAATTCCTGTGTATTTCTCAATTGCAGTTTGTAATTTTCCTTTATTAATTTGCATGTGCTTCCTATTAGTTCTTTACATTATGTTTTATTCATGTTTCAGACTTAGTGTATAATGGTTCAAAATTCATACTCATATGATCTGGCCATTTTCTTAAACATCCACCAAATGTTTCTTCCAAAGTCGGTGTAGAATTCATCCATGTGGTGATCTACATTGATGGAATGTCATCGTTCTTCATTTTTCACAGACCCAAACATATCGACCATGATCGAAGTACTACCTTAATCTTGCAGGAATTTCCTATGCATACTGCTTTATTTTCTTGGTATTTGTGACTCCATAGCCCGATACAATTTTTACCCTGTTTCAACCACTGATATTTGATTATTCATCATGTGACAATATGTCTGGCCTTGTATTAAATTTGTGAGAGATCCCTCTCTGGAATCAGAGAAGCCAACTCCCTTTCCTAAAGTGGTTCTGTTGTTACCTCGAGGTCCGCCTTCTCGCAACCTTAGGTGCGATTATGAGTGCTAACACACAGATGATAATCTGAATGAAAGAAAGGAACAACAATAAATTAATGAAGCCTTTCTGAGGAACATGATGGGAGGAATCCCGCAAGGAAACACACTCATTCAGCCAACATGTTCAAGAAAGAATTTTATCATAAATGGGACAGCACCCTGAGAGAAGAAGGAAAATAAGAACATACCCTTGAACCTCCGGAAAGAGATTGTCACAATCCTTCTAGTGATGATTCTCTTTCTCCTTACAGAAAGAAACAGAGAAATGATGACAATCTCCAGGGAGAGTTCAGGAAGATAAAAGACCCAACCTATGAAGTGTTAATTTATTGTAACTTTGGAAGATATTCCAAATAATATTGTATTCCTCCTTCAAAAGATGAGTTTGGTCTTCTCAGTTTCATTGAAAGTAGCAATGTAAATCTCTGAATGTAATTTGGGTCATTAGTACCCAAGTGTCAATATAATAAATGTTCTTTGTAATGTCCAGTTGGAAAATTCAGCCCTAACAGCTAGTGAAGTTGACCCCACCAAGTTAGAAGTCAAGTCAATAGAAGAATATAAATAGGGAGGTGCTCCCCTTCATTTAGACACACTCACTCAAGTTGGTTTTAGCAAGAGAGAGAAGTAGTAGCGCACCAAGAAGAAGGAAGCAGATGTTGTTTGGATTTTACACTACATTGGTTGAGTTCTATACTGAGGAAGTATTACGGGGTTTTCTCCATTGTGGTTTCTTCGAGTAAAATCTCATTGTTGTTGTGTTCTTATATTTTTTTGCATGTTTTTCTTTCAATGATCTTCTAGTGGCTAATTGTTTTAAGATATTAGCTAAGCAATTATAAAGAAAAATCAACAAGGTATTGGAGCCACCTTGAAAGGAGACACTGCACAACTAGGGTTTGTTTTTCTCAACAAATCCCTCAATAGATCAACCAGAAAAAAGGGCTCCTCTAAATATCCTCTAAAGGGCACATCTTTCGGTGGTGATAGAACGAAATTCCAAGAATTTTCAATTTTGGACCTGTTACCACTACCGGGACAAATTAGGGTTTCAGTTTTCCCAGGGTTTCATCATCAATCTCAGAAAAAGGAAGATACATTCTACCTTGCCTCAGGAGGGCACATCTTTTCCACCACTTAGCTCCACCTATGATCCCAGCTGCAAAATTAGGGTTTCTACTCCAAACCCTAGGACCTCAGGAAGAAGGTGAGTAAGGAGATGCTATCTGCAAGTAAGCATCCTTCTATCTATTTCCATTTGAGGTTCTTAGTTTTCTAAATATGACAAAGAATACCAAGCTATATGTAAATATTGAAGGGGCTGCAAAATTCAGAGCATGGAAGTACATAATCATGCTCATCCTCCAAGAGAATGATCTAGAAAAATTTGTGAAAGAGGAAGTGAAAGAACCAGAAGAAGTTGAAGCTAAAACAAAACACAAGAAGGATATGATCATAGCTAAAAGAATCATAGTTTATTCAATAAAAGACAATATTATTCCTCAAGTATCTTTCATGGAGACTCCGAAAGAAATCTTTGATTCCCTATGAGGGATATTTGAAGGAAGAAACATTAATAGGAAGATGACCCTGAGAAAGCAACTCAAAAATATAAGAGCTCATAAGTCAGAGACTATGCAATATTACTTTACAAAAGTAGCTCAAATCAAGGATCAATTAGAAGCCATTGGTGACATGGTTGAAGAAGCAGAAGTTGTAATGACAACTTTGAATGGCCTTCCAAGAGATTGGGAAGCTTTCATCCGAGGAATTTTTTCAAGGAGGAAACTAACCAAATTCTGGAAGTTATGGGAAGAATGTGTCAAAGAAGAGAGGATAGCATCCAAGAATAAAAAATAAATGAAAATGATGATCAAGACTTAACTGCTCATACCAAAGTCAAAAGAAAGACTTTCATGACCATCCTCCTAAGACTCGAGGGTTTAAAAGACCCAAGAGAGATTTCTCAATATTTGAATGCTTCAAGGGTCACAAGTTAGGATACATTTCAATTAACTGTCCCATGAAAGCAGAACGAATCAAGAATATGAGAAGGTTTCAAGCACATGCTGCTGAAGACAGTGATCGAGAAGAAGAAGAGAAAGCAAAGAAGGATGAAGATTCCATTTAAGAGTATGTTTTGATATCTTCCCTAACCGGGCCAGTCTCACTAGGAAATGATACCTATATGATTGATAGTGGTGCCTCCAACCACATGACTGGTTTCAAGGAGTCACTCTCATGCCTTGAACAAAAGGAATATCCACACAACGTATTGCTTAGAGATGATTCCCAATATCCCATTAAAGGGTTAAGAGAGGCATCTTATAAATTGGATTTAAGAATGCCTATGAAAATGAAAGATGTCCTTCATGTCCCAATACTAAAGAAGAATCTCCTTTCAATTTCAGCTTTAGACAAGAAAGGTTTCAAAGTTTCCTTTGTATATGGAAAAGTCCTCATGTGCACCAAAGGAAAAACTATCAATTATGCAGTAGAGATTGGAATTGAAGAAGGAGGTTTCTACAAATTAAAGGGACATACATATTCTACATTAACAACCAGTACCATCAATCCAAGTGAACTATGGCACAGAAGGATTGCTCATGTTCACTACAAATATATTCCAATTGTAAGCAAGGTGGTAACTAGTTAACCAAAAATTCAGATAAAACATGGAGTGTGCAAGGGATGTGCACAAGGGGAGAATACTAAGAATCCCTTTTTGAAAAGTTATAGTAAGGGAAAAAGGGATCCTGGATATCATTCACTTAGATATATGTGGGCCAATCCAAACCACTTCATGAAGTGGGTACTCTTACTATGCCTCCTTCATTGATGACTAATCTATAAAGACTTGGATATACTTCTTGAAAAAGAAGAATGAAGTGTTTGAAAGATTCAAAGAGTTTAAAGCCCTTATAGTAGAAAAACTTTCTGAAAAGAAAATCAAGATTCTAAGATCAGAAATGGAGGAGAGTTTAATTCAAATGAGTTCAATGATTTCTGTAAAGAGGACGAGATTAAGAGAGAGCTCACCATTCCCTACAATCCACAACAAAATGGTGTGGTAGAGACAAACAACAGATCTATCATGGAAGTTGTGAAAGCTATGATACATGATCAAGATCTCCCAATGTACCTATAGGACGGAGTAGCAAGAACAATAGTATATGTTCAGAATCGAATCTCTCACAGTTCTCTAGGGAATAAAACTCCAGAATAAATGTTTTCTGGTGAAATACTAGAGGTAAGTCATCTAAATCCTTTTGGTTGTTGTGTATACATTCATATTCCCAAGGAGAAAAGATCAAAATTAGATCCTTAAAGAAAGAAAGGAGTGTTTGTAGGATATAGTGAACAGTCAAAAGCCTATCGAATATATATCCTAGGGTACCACCAAATTGAAATTAGAATATATGTTACATTTGATGAAGATTCATCCTTCAAAAAATCAAGAAAAGACAAGGAAGATGAAGAGGAGCATGAAACTCCCAAACTATTGAAAGTGCTAAAGAGGTCAGAGTTGAAGAGGAAGAATCGATACCTGAAGAGAATGATATGATAGAACCCCAACTACCTGAAGATTTACCAAGTGAACTGATTTCTCGAAAGAGAAAACATACTTGGGCTCGTGAAGCAATTGAAGAAGAAAAAAGACTTGGTTCTCCCGAAGGAACCATCCGAGAGAGAAAGAATCCAAATACATACCCCAATTACCTTTCCTTAATGTGTGATCTAGTCGATAAAGAACCAACTTGTTTTGAAGAAGCAATAAAACAAAAGGAGTGGGTTGATGCAATGGTTGAGGAATACCAATCCATTATGAAGAATGATGTGTGGGAAATAGTACCTAGACTAAAGGACAAGTCAGTGGTATCCTCTAAATGGATATTCAAAACCAAACACTCAGCAGATGGAAGTATATAGCCCGAGGATTCTATTAGAAAGAGGGAATTGATTATGAAAAGACCTTTTCCCCAATAGCTAGATACACCTCTATAAGAACTGTTCTTTCTTTGGCCTCCAACATGAAATGGAAGCTACATCAAATGGACATAAAGACGTCATTTCTAAATGGTGTGATTGAAGAAGAGTTTTATATTGAACAACTGCAAGGATTCGAGATCAATGATCAGAAGAATCATGTATGTTGACTAAAGAAAGAATTGTATGGATTAAAGCAAGCACCCAGAGCATGGTATCGAAGGATCGATGGATTCCTAATGAGATTAGGATTTACTAAGAGTAAAGAAGAACCCAACCTCTAATACAAGGTTGACGAAGATGGAATTTTAATTTTTTTACTATATGTAGATGATATGTTTTTGACGGGAGAAGATAAGTCGATTATCGAATGTAAGAAGAGGCTTGCTGCAGAATTCGAAATGAAATACCTTGGAATGATGCACTAATTTCTAGGTCTTGAAGTATGGAAACATTCAGATGAGATTTTCCTAAATAAAGGAAAGTATACTATTGAAATATTAAAAAGATTTGGAATGCTAGATTGTAAAGCTATGACAACTCTGATGACTACTAGTTTGAAGGTAATGAATGATGACACCTCAGAATTTGTTGATGCAATGCTATATAGACAGATCATTGCTTTGTTGATGAGCCTCACCAATACTAGACCAGATATATGTTTTGCAGTAAACACCTTAAGTCAGTACATGGTGAATCCTAAACACATTCACCTAATTGGTGCAAAACATGTGATGAGGTATCTAAAGGGAACTTTAGATTATGGGCTTAGACATACATTTAGTGGAGAGATCAATTTGCATGGATATGTAGACTCAAATTGGGGCGGAAGTGCCAAAGATAGGAAAAGTACACCAGGATGTTGTTTTAGTTTGGGATCTAGTGTGATCTCTTGGTTCAGTAGAAAGCATACTAGTATTGCACTAAGTACAATAGAGGGAGAATACATTGCAGCATGTTCATCTTGCAACGAAGTAGTATGGATTCAAAAGATGTTGTTAGGATTATTCGATGCAGAGATAGATGTCACTGATATCCTTTGTGATAATCAGATTTGTATCAAGATGACAGAGAATCCCGTATTTCATGATAAGTCCAAACAAATAGAGATCAAATATCATTTCATTTAGGATATGGTGCAGAAGGGAGTTGTAAAGCTCAAGTATGTTCCCATTGAGGAACAAGTAGTAGATGTATTGACTAAGCCTCTGGCTCATGTAAATTTTGAATACTTTTGAGGCAATCTTGGTGTAGTTCAAAAGGACCTCTCTCGAAAGAGGGAGTGATAGTAGATGTTGGATGCATTAGTGAGTAGGTTAGTCTAGGGGAGGGTATGTTTGGCTAGGCTTCCTTGGCCTGAAAGGGTTAGTAAGGCAGAATAAAGACCTTTCTATCCTAGGGGGATTAGTATGTCTGGCTAGGCTTGTTTTGCCCGAAAGGGTTAGTAATCCAGAGAAGGCTTGTTTGGTCCCCAGGGAGATACATCTGTCTAGCTAGGACTGTTTGTCTTGACAGAGGTAGTAAGTTAGATAAAATTCCCTGATGGATCTACCAGATAACTCACCATGATGATGCTTCGAACAAGATCAAGGGACAAATGTATCCTCAGTATTGCTACTTTTGATTGTTGATGACTACTGAGATGCTTGATGGTTGTTTCGGTATTGCTATACTGATTGTTGATGACTAATGAGATGCTTGATGGTTGCTACAGTATTACTATACTATTAGTAGTAGATGATTATTGATTATTGAGAGGCTTGATGATTGATGCAATATTTCTATACTGCTAGCTGTTGATGATTGACGTCATGCTTGATGATTATTTGATATGATGATGGTTGTCAATAATTATTATGTTGCTTTTGTGATGTATGGTTGCTTCTTAATCAGTGATTGATTGATTCCATATCATTAAGTATACACTGATGGTTGTAGTTACATGTTAGTTCAATATTCCTATACTGATAATGGTATTGATGTTTTAGTGTCTCTATGTTGATTATGCATATGATGCTCTAGCATTAGTTTGTTGTTGAGTTTTTAGCACTAACAAGATGATCATGATTTTTGATGTTATCAATATCCTTACATAGATATTACAGATAATGAAGATAAAGATGACGTCTCATTATTCTCATACTAATATCGAGTGCTCATAATGATGATACATATAGATAATGATTCAGTATTCACATATTGATGTTTCAAGAAGAAGGTCCAGAATTTGATTCAAGTAGAAGACAAATAGAAGATGTTCGAAAGTGTACAAAAGACAAAGACGACAAGAAGAAGATCCATAAGATGGTCAAGTAGAAGACAAATAGAAGATGTTTGAAAGTGTATGATAGAAAAAGACTACAAGAAGAAGATCCAGAAGATGGTTAAGTAGAAGACAAATAGGATATGTTTGAGAATGTACGAAAGACAAAGAATACACGAAGAAGATACATAAGATGATTCAGTAAAAGACAAATAAAAGATGTCCAAGAACATACAGAAGATGAAGATTACATAAGATATTCCAGCTGAGATCGATGAAGAAGATGTTAGACAATGTTCCAAAAATTCCTATGACATATAGAGTCTCACCAGAAAGTTGTACAATTGTAATAGCAGATGTTGAATACCTTCCTAGTTAAGAGGGAGTGTTAATTTATTGTAACGTTGCAAGATATTCCAAGTAATATTGTATTCTTCCTTCAGAAGATGATTTTGGTATTGTCAGTGTCATTGAAAGAAGCAATGTAAATCTTTGAATATAAGTCAGGCCATTAGTACTCAAGTGTCAATATAACAAATGCTATTTTTAATTTCCCGTTAGACAAGTAGTCCCCGATAGCTAGTGAAGTCGTCCCCGCCAATTTAGAAGTCAAGTCAACAAAAGAATATAAATAGGGAGGTGCTCCCCTTCATTTAGATACACTCACTCAAGATGGTTTTAGCAAGAGAGAGAAGTAGTAGTGCACCAAGAAGAAGGAAGCAATTGTTTCCTGGATTTTACACTGCACTGGTTGAGTTCTATACTAATGAATTTTTGTGGGGTTTTCTCCCTTGTGGTTTCCCCAAGGAAAATATGAGTGTTCTTGTGTTCTTATGTTTTTCTGCATGTTGTTCTTAAGATATTCTAGTAGCTAATTGTTTTAAGATATCATATAAGAAATTATTAAGAAAAATCAACATGAAGGAGAGATGAACACAGGGGAGAAAGCTGAAGAATAGATTCTAGGTATGAGAAAATATTTCCGAGTACATAACTGCTCTAGCGAAATCAAAAGCCCATCTAGACATCTATAATTTAAATGGAAAAGCAGCTAAATGGTGGAGAGACCTAAAGAATACCAAGAAACATGAGGTAAGGGAAATCTGATGGAGTAATTTACACAAAACGTTTTAGGAGAAATACATGTCGGAAAGGTTTTTCGACAGAAAGGTGAAATAATTTCATGAATTAAGGATGGGTTCCATGAATATGGATGGTTCATTAACAAATTTTTGGATATGTTACATTATGTTCCTTACATAAAGGACAAAAAAATGGAAATACAATAGTTTTTAGGATGTCTTCCTCCCAACTTTTGGGAGAAGATTGAATTTGACATGCCTAAAACATTGGACACCACCCCTCACAAAGCTAGGAATTGCTATGAGCATGGACAATTGAGGAAATAAAATATCAACAGAAGCAGAGATAGGTCTAATACCTTCTCAGACAACCATAAGCTAGATTTCAACCCACCACCTTACAAAAAACAGAACAACAACTTTCCAGCCAACAAGAAATTTAATAGAACTAGTACAAAGCCATATGTACCAGCACTGAATTCTAACAAAACAACAATAAATGGGGGATCCAAAATTGCCCTATTGCAAATCAAATGATGGAAATTACAAGGGCCCCATTATTCCCAAGACTATAAGAACAAGACCAATGGAATCTTGCACAACTTACAAGAAAAACCAATAATAGAGGACATAGATGGAACACCACGAATTTATGCAGCCTTGGATGGCTGACGAGCATACCATCAGGATACCATGGTTGAGATAGAAGGTAAGGTTTCCAACACTTCTATTTCAATATTGATTAACCCCAGTGATTACCGAAGCTATGTATCTCCTAAAACTGTTGATGTATGTAAAATAGACAAAGTTAAACATGAGAAACCTTGGCTAGTGCAATTATCCACGGGTACGAAATGAAAGGTTTCTGAAATAGTTAAATTCTATGAGGTAAACCTAAATGGTTTTCCTACTAGAATAAACCTGAACATCCTACCATTAGGATCGTACGATATACTTATCTACATGGACTGGTTGGAACAACACCATGTAATGCTCGATTTATTACACAAGTCAATATTGTGTATAGATAACCAGGGGAATCTGGTAAAGATTCAAGGCATACCTAAGAAATTTTTTGTAAGGTAGATATCCACTTTACAAGCAAAGTGGTCGTTTAGCAAAGGCTACAAACTATTTGTAGTAAACATCCAAGACATAGAAGCTGAAAGAGAATAGCACATCGAGGAATTTCCAGTTCTTGTAGACTTCAGGGACGTATTTACTGATGAAATCCTAGGATTACCACCAAAACGAGACTTAGATTTTTCCATAGAACTGACACCAGGATCAGTTCTGGCTTCAAAATCCCCTTACCGCATGAGCGCACCAGAATTGGTGGAACTCAAACTGTAGTTCTAGGAGTTGACTGAAAATGGATATATCCAACCGAGTGTGTCCCCTTGGGGAGCACCAATACTTTTCATAAAGAAGAAGGATGGTACGATGTCGATGTGCATTGATTACCACCATCTTAACAAGATGACTATCAAGAACCGATACCCACTCCCTAGGATTGATGACTTGTTCAATTAAGTAGGAGGATATAATATATTTTTGAAAATTGACCTACGATCCAAGTACCATTGGGTGCAAATTCGTGATGAGGATATTTAGAAAACCGCCATTCGTACGAGGTATGAACATTAGGAGTTTGTAGTGATGCCATTCAAGTTTACCAATGCACCCACGAATGTTATGTGTATGATGAACAATATCTTCAGTATATACATAGATAAATTTGTTTTGGTATTTATAGACGACATCCTATATTACTCGAAGTGGAAAGAGGAATGCAAGGAACATCTTCGCATAGTGCTACAAGTTTTACAGGAATACGAGCTCTATGCCAAGTTTATTAAATGTGATTTTTACAAACCATAGATACAGTACTTGGGTTACATCATCTTCGAGAAGGGTATAGCTGTGGACCCAAAGAAGATTAAAGCCATAGAGGATTGGCCTACCCCTACTAGTGTCACCGCCATTAGATCCTTTTTGGGATTAGCTGGTTATTACTGGAAGTTCATTTAGAAATTCTCGAGGATAGCTTGTCCCATGACCACTTTGAAATAGAAGGAAAACAAGTTGTTATGGACGACCAAGTGTGAGGATGGGAACTTCATTGTTTGCACGGATGCACCGATTCTATGAACTGTGGATCCCGATGGGGATTTCGTTGTTTGTACGAATGAAAGCAAGGAAGGGCTCGTAAGTTTCCTGTTGCAGAATGATTATGCTATCTGTTATGAATCATGGAAGTTAAAAGAACATGAGCAGAACTAATCCACCCATGATCTTGAGTTAGCGGCCATCATCCATGCCTTGAAGATGTAGAGGAACTACCTCATGGGAAAGAAATTACTTCCGAAAAAAGACAATACGAGTCTGAAGTATTTATTTGAATAACCAGATCTAAATTTTATGAAAGCCAGACGGTTGGCTTTCCTCAGCGAGTACCATTTCGAGCTAAAGCATATAAAGGGAAAAGATAACAAAATTGTTGTTCTTTAAGCTGATGAGCTCATATGATATATGAGGTGACTTCAAGTCAAACTGATTCGGATTTACATGAGAGGATTAGAACGTCCAACAGAGTTGACCTTTTCTATGTTGAAATACTCAAGAAGGTCCAAGAGGACAGGTTGTTTCAACAACAAAAAGAGTACAAGATAGACGAATCAAGACTGCTATGGTCGAAAGAGAGATTGTATGTTCTGGAAGGAGGGGACATCCGGTCCAGCATTCTCATGGAATTTCATCGAACACCCTACTCAGGGAATCTGGGATATCAAAAGATGATATCTACAGTAAAGAAACACTTTTTATGGCGTAAGTTAAAGGCCTACATAGTGCTGTTTATCACAAAATGTCAAGAATGTCATCTGGTCAAAGTTGAGCACTAACATCCCTCAAGGTTGTTGCAGCCATTACCCATTCCGAAATGGAAGTGGGAGGTAATTAGTATGGATTTTATCACGGGTCTACCTAAGAGTAAGAATAAAAATGATTCTATATTTGTAGTAGTTTACAAACTGTCAAAAGCAACACACTTCATTCTAGTGAAGTTGACCTACAAAGCAGCACACATTGTCAACATATTCTTAAAGGATATATTTAGATTGCATGCAATACCCAAGGAAATCATCTTGGACTGAGATACTAAGTTTACTGGGAAATTTCAGAGATCCTTATTCTCTGGATTAGAGATGCAATTGAACTTTAATATTACTTCCCACCCGCAGACAGATGGAAAGACAAAACATATAAACCAGATTGTAGAGGACATGCTTAGGATGTATGCCATGAACAACCCCACCAAGTGGGAATATTACCTACATATTGAATAGTTTGCATATAATAACAGATACCAGAATTCCACCAAGATGAGTCCCTGTGAGGTACTCTATGGACAAAAGTGTAGAGCATTGATTACTTGGGATAGCCTGGTGGATTCGCTCATGTTAGGGCCTCACTTACTAAAGGAATTGGAAGAATTGGTTATCAAGGCCTAGTTGAAACTTAAAGAAGCACAAGACCTCTAGAAACGTTACACTGATAAGAAAAGAAAAGATAAATATTATCAGATATGTGACTATGTTAACTTGAAAGTAAAATAAAAACGAATCTCGTTGAGCTTGGGGAGGTGTGGTAAGTTAGCACCTAGATTTTTTGGACCCTTTGAGATATTGGCCAAGAGAGGGCCAGTGGAATATGAAGTAGATTTACCCACTCACATAAAGTCCATAATGTTTTCCATGCATATTTATTAAAGGAAAATGTTTATGATACTAAACATGTGATTGGTTGGTCCTTATTACAGGTGGAACCTGAAGGGGAGTTTGCACCTAAACCCCTTCATATATTGGACAAGAGAGAGGTGCATCTCAGGAAGCACACAATATTCCAATTGAAAGTTCAATGGAAGCACTTCAGTGCCGAAGATACTACTTGGGAGAATGAAGCCACCATGAGAAAGGCTTATCCCTCCTTGTTTCATGATTTCATTCCGAGTCCCTAGAACACCAAGGATGATGTTGTTCTAAGCGGGGAGGGATGTAATATCCAAAATTTTGACCTAACACTTATGGGCATAAGCCCCATTTATTATGATGTTACTTTGATTTTTTAATTGGTATATTGGGCCTAATACCACACTGCATATGAACATGATGATTTGTTTGATATATTGGGTGTAAGGCAATTGCATATTTTTTATATATACGATTTCATGTGTTGGGCGTGGACCCTAAAGCACATAATTGATGAGATGTTTTTGTGTTGAGCGAGGGGCTCGGGAGCACATGGGTGTTTGATGTTTGTATTGAGCGAGAAGCTCTGGAACATCAAATCCTTGGCCATTGTAACCCTAGATGTATCCTACAATACATCTTAGCATTAGTGTTGAGCGAGGAGCTCTGGAATTGCACTAAGTTTGTTACACCTTGTTTTTAGAGTTCAGTATGGGCTTTGGATAAGCACTAGGAGTTACTGAAAAGAATTAATATGTTGAGTGAAAACGACTCGAATAAAACATTTATCTCATCTTAATTATTTTTAAGTGATTAAATGAAAATTTGAATTTCTGTATCTCATCAAGTACTGAAGAACTACCATGTTATATGAGGGAATTCGACATGCAAGGAGGTTGAGAGTTTCCTAACCTAGTTGACCTAGGTTTAAAAGAAAAGTTTCACATGTTTAGGGATCATTCTATATGATACCTAATGATAAAATGGTAACAAATGATACACACACACACACACACACACACACACAATATGTATAAAGAGTAAGCATAGTAATAATACTAGTATTTATAAGTAATAAAGAAAGGATCCACATATTATTATTATTATTAATGATAATTAAATATTAAAATACCTACAAGAGTCAAAGTAGGAACATCAAAAGTTCTTAAGTAAATGTTAAAATTACCTAAATTAAATGAAAAGGGTTATTTCAAGAAATCAAATGATTCTTGATTTAACTGTCCCTTTTCTAAAAATTCTGTCTATAAATACGCAATCCAAAGAGAGTATTGGGGATCTATATACTTTACTACCAATCTATATATCCTTGTAGGATTCCATAATTATACCTAATAATATTCAAGAGAGTTCTTGGAGAATATTTTTCCTAAGAGGAAAAAGAAAAATTGATATAGAACCCAATATCCCAGATAGGGAATCCTTACTTTAGGAGCTCTAAGCTACTTGCATGATGGAACCAGCTCGGAGGGATTCAGATTGAAACTAGGAACGATTCTAGGTCATGGTTGGGAGGAACATAGTAGTTCCCAAGTTATTCAGTTATCTGAATAGAGGTCAGATCTGTCCATGAATTTGTTAATCCTAGGCATTCGAGTGTGCAGGATTTTCAGCCATTGAAACAACTTCATCTTGCAGGTATGAGGTTCTTGATTTTTCCCCTTGTAAGCTACACAAGTTTTCTTATTAAAATATGAGATTAAATTCTGAATGGATATTTAGTATAGTGACTTCTATAAGCTAGGTTATACGTTATGCATTATATCTTTCTTCACTATAGGTTAAATTCATTATTCCCTAGAAGATGTATTACTTTTAACATAGGTTAGATTATTTTACCTATTCAACAATGCTAATATAGTTAGGAAAATATATCTTATTCATATTTATAATGATGTATTAAGCACCTTTAGTTTTATCTGTAGGAGGGTTTGGTTTCTATTATTTTTCTAAACTTTATTTTATCATTTATAGGTCAATATCACTCTTCTTTGATAGAGGGTATTCTGTAAACAGAGTCTAGATTTTTAAAGTAAAGTTATAATTCCTATTTATTATTTCAAGTATTGTTTCGATTGCAACTATCATCCCAATTTTTTTTTATTTTTAGGGCCCCCTATTCTTTTAGTTTTTTAGAAGGGTTGGAAAGTCTATCTTTATCTCACAAAGAACTGTTTCATGACTTAAAGTTTGGAAAAAGAAGCTCTATTTTCTTATGTATTGGATGTACTCTTGAGAGTTCTTCCAATGTATCAGAAGCGTAGTGATCTAGACAATCAATTCTCTTTGTTGAGCGCTTCCAGAGGGTCCTTTCGACGCATCGGGTGTTCCTTAGTCTGTCATATTGAAAAACAATTGTCGAAGGCCCTAGGTGCCTAGTTCAGATCCTTTCTAACACATCAGGTCTCTCGTGTTGTTTTCTTTTTCGATGTCTGCAGAAGTTTGATATTATTCTATCCATCGTGTCGGCTGTTTTCTTCCAAACAGTTCTAAGAGTTTAGTGATTTGTCTGGTCGATGTTGCAGATGCAGAGTCCAAAGCATATCCGATGTCTTCCCCGAGTTGGTTCTGATACCGGTGCGATATCAGTAATTTGGTTTTCTCATTAGTTGTTAAAGCATTTTTTTGTCCCGATGTTTTAGTTATTAGCCACTCGATCTCATCAGGCTTGCTCTTTCTAGTCACCTGAGGACTTCGTGTCTACTAGCGGGATCTGTTCCGATACATTTTGGGCGCTTACAGAGTCTCTTGCCCGAGATTTTTATTATGTTCACCCACGCCAAGCCTATAAAATCCTGTATGAGTATTTTTCTGCGGTCATTGTCTCACCTTATTGTTAGCCATTTGAAGCTGCAGAGCTACCAACATCTGAGCAATTTGTTAGCCAGCAGGGATCATGATTTTCCAGGTTATTTCAATGTTCCAGGTAGGACCTTATCACTTATACTGTTACTTAGCATTTTTGTTTAGCAAGGCTTGGTAGGGTTAGGTTGGTTTTCTTTCCCACGGAGGATATTTAAGGACTGTGGTCATTTTATTGTGAAACATTGCTTTGTGGATTAGCCATGGCTGCCGTTTCTTTTATCTACACAACCATTGTTTCCCATCTCCTATCATGGGGGTTTCTTCTGATAATCGTTGGTAAAAGGAGGGCAGTGGGAAGATGAGCATTTCACCGTCTGCACCACTCCCTCGTTTCATTAATGCAAGGATTGCAATATTGTGGCCGTTGGCCAGTGGGAAGAGGTGTTTGTGGAATTATTTAGAGGTATTTACATTTAGGGTTAAAACCTTGGTTTTTCATGAGGATTTTGTACCCATAGCATCTCAGAGTAGCTCCGTTCTCATCGACTTGCTCAGGAATGTGTTACCATGGTGAGGTCCTAAGATCTGGTGTGGCAGGGTTGATGCCTGTAACCCTTTTCCATTTTTTCCCCTACAAATATTTAAGCCTGCTGTGTGTTTTCTTCACAAAAGCACATTTAGGATAGACACATAATTTCAGTCACTATGCATCATGATGAATTGATAAAGGAATTTTTAATTGAAATTGGTTTTGGGTTTAATATATAGTTTGTCAAATTCCAGTTATATGTGTGAATAGATTGAATCTAACATGCTTTAATTTGTATGATCCAAATAGTCTTACCATCCATATAGCAACATGCCTCATAAATATAAGAAGAAGGTGCAATTTGTATGCTATGAACCAGAGATAGAGATCATAACCTGAGTCGAGGTTATATATGAAGATACCAAAGCAGTCACGGGTATTGAACCTGAGTACAAATGGGGGGGAATATACTGAATGATCACCAATTGAAGCGTCCTAGATGAGAGATTGGAAGATTTACCCATATATGCTAATATAGAAAGATCAGCAATCATGAAGGTTGCCATGTGTGTAGAGCTTTTTTGATTTGAAGAGGTAATAGGTTGGATCCTCTCGAGGGCTGATGTAACAAAGATGATTTTGGCTAATACTGAAGGACATGATTATGCTGCTTATATCCCATCTTATGTCATCATGGCCTACAAGATACTAATGCCCTAGACCTATTTAACTGAAGGATGGTTGAAAGATATTAATCTAGATGTTTTGGACAATGTCAAAAGGATGATGATTCCCCGAAATAATTTTCGCACAAGACCATCTGGGGAGTATGAAACTGCGAGCCTTCATGCTCCCTATAGATAGATAGCATTGATGTTGAATAAGATCTTTGAAAGAGAAAATGGGAATAATTTTAAATTGAGTTGGGTACCTGATATCATTTTTGTGGCTACTCAAGGCACTATCTTAAACTGGGAAAATATAGTGTCTAACAGTTTATATTCATGCATAAGTGCAGCACTGGGGGAAGTTTCGCAAAAGAAATCAGAGTTCTATATGAGCTCTGTTCTGATTGATTGTATTTTGTGCATGTAGCCATTCCCAGCTCTGAAGTGCTAATGGCATAAGGCCAAGTCTCCCGTATATGCTACATATCAGTTGTTGTGGGCACACAAGTATTTTAGTCACTGTAAGAGTATTTGTGATGAATTCATCATGCCATTATACATATTGATTTTCCTTGCTGAGTGTGATTGCATGTTCGAAGAAGCTTTGAAGGTTGTATAGGATAATGGGCATTATTACTTGACATAGGAAGGTCTATATTTGAGGATGTTTGGAGGAACAATGGCTCCTTCTCTTATGCCAAAATATGTTATGGATTATGTTATTGATATATAAGTAGTAAGGAAACTTTACATTGATGGAATTGGTAGTTTCTTGTTTGAACAAAAGAAGGCTATGTACCCCCAGTCCCATTTTATATAGGGAGTTATAAGTTCTCCAAAGTGAAGAGTGCATCAGAATTTGTAAAAGAGCTAGAATATTTTCACTTTGGTGAGATAAGTTTCCATAGGAATGAATCCAAGGATAAGGTTTCTAATTATTGTACTACAGCAGGAGTGCATTTTGAATACACAAACTATTGGGATAAAGATGAAATTTTCTGAAATTCACGCAATATGACAGCCTTGAGGAGGAGATTTAAATAAAAGAAAACTATAGTTGATGGAAAGGGAAAGGCTATTGAGAAACATAAGATGCAAGAGGATGAGGCTACTAAGAAAAGACATGAGGAGGCACTCAGATTGTCACAAGAACCAGAACTGTGGTTGGCAGTAGAAGAAGAAGAAAAAAAAATCCAAAGAAGACGTCAAGAAAAGGTCAGCAAAATAAGAAATTGCGAAAAAGAATAAAGAAGAAGAAGCTCAGAAAAGACAGGAAGAGAATGAGAGCTTAAGACTAGAAGCAGCTGACAAAGAAAGGGAACATGCAGAGAAAGCAGTCGAAGAGATTCGACAAAAGGAGTAGGAGGAACAAAATCATGCAGACCTAGAGCAAACTCAGTCATATGATGATCCTATAGAATCCTTTGCCCCATTTAGTAGCACAACAGAAGAAAATCCGGATCCGACATTATGGATTGAACTAATCCCTTTTATTCAATTACGACAAAACTAAAAAAATAATTGTCAGGAGAACAGAGAAGAAAGTGGATACTGGAGGGGAAATGTATAGAGTTAAGAAAATCGAGGACGTATTGAAAGAACTAGAACTCAACTCAACATAATTTCGGAGAAAAATATCGTATGTGGTAGATCTTGTAAAAAATCAGTTGGCATGGATAGAAACTCATTCAACCTTTCCTTCTAACATGCCTCAAAAATCTGCAGGAATTCTTAAAATGGAGGTAGCGATACTGAATTTTGATTGTAGAACAGTGGTTAGATTGAACACGACCATTGCGAAAACTATTGAGAAGTGTACCAAATTTTACAAAGGAATACATCTGTTTCACAATCAATGCATGATTCTAACAAACTCCCCAGATCAGGTTTTCCTATTCAAAGAAGAACATCTGAAGAATTTGTAAGAGAGGCTGCCAAAAGGAGAGGAAAACATATCCAGGCTTGAAATTGTTAGTGAAGAAGATGTCAAGATTTGGATTATACAAGCATCAGGTCATAAAATCAAGTTGGAAGAATATTTGAGTCAGAATACACCCAGGGTGAAGGAAATTGAATCTCAGTTGTCAAAGCATGAGGTGGCAGTTCGTGTATTGGAACCTGCAGAGTTCCAGGTCATCAGTGAGCAAGCGCAAGGTTGGGGTGTTTTTGTCAAGACAACACCTGGGTCTGCTTAGTTTTGTCTTATTCCCAAACCGAATATTATTTAATATTTTGTATTTATCCCTTTTCTAAGTGCATGCACTAGAGGACAAATTTTTGTAAAGGAAGAGTCTAGGAAGGCCAAAAGGCTAGAGGGCAACTCAAGAGTCATTTCATTTTTTGTATAAGTAGAAGGGAAGTAGATGTTAGAAGGAATTTTCCATGCTATCTTTTGTAAAATCTAATTGTAATAAGAACTAATTCCTTTTATAATAAAGAGGCTATAGTTTCTGCTGGAGAAGGGGCTATGAAGTTTCAAATGCATGTTGTAGATTGGTTGAATGTCAAATTATTTTTGTTTCAACTTATTCTACAAACTGTGAGATCATTCTGACTCATGAATTAATTCCATGTTATGAATGATTTCTTATTATTTTTATGAAACTTATGCAGTAATTTGAGTAATGAATGTTTTAACCAACAATGAGATATCTCTTTGTTTTTCTTTCTACGTACATTCACGTATTCCAAATTATGAAAAATTGTCTGTGATATTCTTTATGCATGTTTTAGAGTACATTACTTGACATTTAATATAATATTTCTCCCTAAAGATAGGTTAGATAGGACTAGTTAGCTTAGCATAGTTGTTATTTGTTTATGCTTTGGAAGCAAAAGAGGTAAGATGAGAGGTAAGAACCTACACATCACATTGTGAACTATTTGTTATCTCTATCGATTGCACTTAATTAGGCACTTGCATATCATATATAAAATAAAACAAAAAATACACTTAAACGGTAGCCAAACCGCAAATCGGATGGATTCCCCAAATCAAACAATAACGAGCTAATTGGAAATGTTTATTGGGGAGAATACCTACTATTGTTACCTGGGAATTTATAGGCCTCAATAGTTTTGGCGTTAGAAGGAGGGTCGTTAGTGCATGGATGGCTGAGGAAATTCATTTTCTTGAGAATACTCCACCAGTGAGAGTTTTGAAACCAGTTTCCCTCAAAGACCTAGTCCTGAAGAAAAATTCACAGAGTATCTCTATTCCATTGATAACGAGGTGGTTGATTATTTAAGGAGAATTAAAAAGGCATATGTAAATAATATTGGGGGACTACCAATTATTCCTGCTTTTCCTATAAGATAAGTTCATAAGAAATACCATCCTTACTGTGAGGATTCAGTGTTAGTGGAAGACTTTGAAGAGCTAGTAGAAACAGCCTTGCAGCTGATTGTACAACCTCTAAATCAGTTAGGACCATATTCCCCTCACTGCTCATCGTTTTGAACTCATATCTGGTCTCCACCTCAATCTCCACCTAGAATTATGGAAAATGTGAATGCAAATCAACCTCCTCCACCACCTTCTTGGAGATCTAGATCCCCTCTAAACCTTACTCCTCCATTACATGCCATGCCTCAGAATTTTGATAAGGCATTGCCCAGGTTTGAACCAAATGAAGGAATTATTTTGGATGATCATTTGCAAAGTTTTTATCTAGATTTAGAAGGTTTACAAGAAGCAGAGCATGAAGACGTAGTCTGCAGATTATTCCCTCATACTCTTAAGGGAAAAGCAACCTCATGGTATTTTTCCCTGCAGGAAAACTCAATCACAAATTGGAACACCTTTGAGAGATTGTTTAGAAACAAATATAAAATCCCAAGAACCTAGGCTACTTTAATGAAAGGGTTTATTTCCCTAAGAAAGAAAAAGAAAGAAAGGGTGCATAGTTTCACTTAGAGGTTTTTTGCCTACATGAATAACTTTGATGCAGCTATAAAACCTGTTGAGAACACCCTAATTGAGTATTACACTTCATCTGCTGGTCCTGACCTAGCCATGTTTGTCAAAATACCAGTTGAGCCCACCTTAGTGGAGACTTATGAAGAAGTTGAGAAGGTGGAAGCCAAAATGGGGAGTATAGACCAATATCCTATGAAATCAGAAGAATTTTTTTTGGGAACATAAATCCTTTGCTGTTAAATAATCCTAAATATGAGTAGTCACAAGAATTCGATGGTGTAGTCAAAATGGTGTAGAAACTTTCAAATAAAATAATTGACATGGAAAAAGATAAGGAGGCCAAGAAGCGATTCAAACCTTATTATTAAAAGAGAGATGACAGTGGTACATCCAAAGCTCCCTCTCATAGTCCATTTGCTATGAACTTAACTGAAGTGGGGATGGAAAATTTATGTACATTCCATCAGCAGCCTCGTTCTAAAAAAAACTGATCACGGTGGATAAATTCTATGACTTTAGTGATAAATAAGCTATTAGATTCCAAGTTAATAGAAACTGTGGATGGAGGAGAGAAGGATCATAACCCAACAAAGATGCAAGAAGAATATGCCTTGGCTTTATGGGATTGTGCACCCCTTTTTAGTATAGAGGATGAAGGGTTCACTGAGGAAGAAAAAATATCAGAAACAAATGTTACAACAAGGAGTCAGGGCTCGCTAAAAGAAGATAACATGATAATGCCCAAAATAAAGAAACTTTAGGAGAACATGAAGAAGATTAAAAATAATACTCCGGCCATTAATATACCAAAGTTTGTCATCTCGAGTCAGAGTCCCAAGACAGTCAATATGCGTGTGAAGTTTGTAGAAAACAAAGTTGAGAATGTAAAGAAGAGTCCCATCGAACATGAAATGGGTTATGACATAATAGAAGATATTAAAAATACTAAGGCAAACATCTCTTTGTTTGAAATGTGCAACTTACCCCAACAAAAGAAGAAGTTGTTGAAATCACTTGAGACAGCTATAATAGAACCCCAGAATGATAAGCAGACTGAGGAAGACATTAGTGAAGCAAGTATAGGAGGGAAGTCTAAATATAGAACACTAGTATTTCTACTTACTTTTGAAATTTTCAATTACAATGTGCATAACTGTTCGGTGAAATCTAGAGCATCAGTGAATGTTATGCCGCTTTCAGAATGCAAACAGATAAATGGTCAACCCAAGAAAACTAAAAGAAAGGTTTTCCAATTAGATAGGACTGCAGCTAAAGTGATAGGAGAAATGGAAGATGTCCTGATACGTTTGTCAGCAGATGAGAGGGTGTGCTAGTATATAGATATTGTGGTGGCAGACATACTAGACGCATATGGTTTGGTTTTGAGCCAGGACTGGTCAGCAAAACTAGATGGTTATTTTTCCTCTTACTGGTCACATTTGTGGTTTCCCTACAAAGGTAGCCAGAATCAGATAAAAGTGTTGAGCGAGCCTCAGATGAAGCAAAATGTAACACAGTTGGAGGGGAAGAATGAACCAGTTAACTTTGTTTTGGGGAACTATTTCCTTGATATTGAATTGGGAAATTATCAAGCTAAAGAAGCCAATGACACATCAAATACCCAACCCAATCTCCTTCAATTTTCACGGGCTAATAATGTTGACTGTAAGATAGTAAAGTTAGTCTCAGATGTAGATAGTAGTTCTAATTCAGTAGGAGTAGAGAATAAATTTTGGAATCTTTATTTTGATGGTTCCAAAACCTTGGAAGGATCAGGAGATCGTTGTGTCCTGATGGATCCTAAAAAGAATAATAAATATTTCCTTTCATGTATATTAGAATTTGAGTTCACTAATAATTCAAACAAGTACAGGGTATTAGTCCAGGGACTGAAAAAAGTAATGGAATTAAAAGTAAAAAATATAAAAGTGTATGGAGATTCTGAAATCATTGTTAAACAAGTTCGAAACAAAATTCATTGCATATCACCACATTTGAAGGATTATCAAAATGAAGTATGGTATTTACCAACAAACTTTGATGCATTCATTATCTCTTCAATTCCTAGATTAAAGAATGCAGTAGCTGATCTGTTAGCTACTTCAGCCGCAAGGTTGGTACCCAGAAATAACAAATGTTCAATTGAATTGCTTTTCAGGCCTTCTGTTCCAGACAATATCACCAATCTGAGGGTGTTTGATGATGATCAACAAATTTTGGAATGTCTAATGAATGATGAAACCTTCAAAGGAATAGATGATGAAGAAAATCAAGAAAAACTCCAGAATGGAAATTTTATTCCTAAAGGAGTTTGAACGTTAGAACAAATGTTTGATCTGGAAACCAAGTTTAGAAGACGAGCAAATGTTAAGACACACAGTTCGTCTTTTCATTTTGAGTTGATAAATCTAGGGTCAGAGGCTGATCCGAAATATGTGAACCTAGGGAAGTGATTCTCACCTGAGGAAAGGAGAAAATTCATCAGTTTGTTCAGACAATCCAAATATTTATTCACTTGGACATATGAAGACCTCAAAACTTATGACAACAAAATTATACAGCATGTCATTCCAATCAAATTTGGAGTCAAGCCTTTAGCAGCCTCTGAGAAAGATGCACCCCAAACTTGAACCTTTAATTCAAAGTGAGGTGAAGAAGATTCTTGATGCTAAGATCATATTCAAGGTTAGACGTTCATAATGGGTTTCAAATTTGGTGCTAGTATGAAAGAATACTTTGTGTTGATTTCAGAAATTTAAACCGTGCATCTGATAAAGACAATTACCCTGTCCCACCCATGGAACATATATTACAAATGGTCTCAGGTTTTGAGATGTTTTCTCTGTTAGTTGGATTCTCAGGATATAACCAAGTGTTAGTAGCAGAGGAGTATATACTGAAGACTACCTTCAGAACTAAGTGGGGGACGTTTGCATATAGAAGAATTCCCTTTGGACTCATTACCACTGGAGCAACTTTCCAAAGGGCTATGGATATAGCTTTCCATGATCTGATTGGCCGGAGTGTTTTGGTCTATTTGGATGATATCATGATATTTTCCAAGAAGAGAGAAGAACATGCATTTCATTTAATATATATTTTCAAACGTTGTAGAAAGTATGCCATTTCTTCAAACTTTAAGAAATGTGTGTTCGCTATTACAAAAGGAAAGCTTTTGGGTCATGTTATTTCGAAGAAAGGGGTCTCAATAGATACAAAAATGATTAAAGCAATAGAACAGGTCCCTTTACCCCATAATAAAAAGGGTATGCAGTCTTTTATGGGGAAGATAAATTTTGTGCAAAGGTTTGTGCCAAACTTTGCTCAATTAGTCAAACCTTTGCAACAAATTGTCAAGCAAAGTGTTCAATTCAAGTGGACTGATTCAGAGAAGGGTGCATTTAACAATATCAAGACATGAATAGCTCATGCACCATCCCTTAAAATCCCCAACTTTGAAAAGGACTTCATATTGTACACTTTTGCTTTAGATGATTCATTAGCAGGGGTGCTTACGTAGAAATAAGAAGGGGGAGATGAGTACCCCATATCGTTTATGAGAACTGGTATGCAAGGGGATGAATTGAATTATCTCATAGTTGATAAGAAATATTATGCGGTTTTTAAGGCGGTGAAGCAATTCAGACCATATATATTGAAGAACTATACCAAAGTGATAGTTCCACACCCGACAGTCCGATCTCTTTTTGTACAGAAAGAGTTAGGAGAAAGAAGAGGTAACTAGGTAATGGCCTTACAAGAGTACGACTTAGAATTCAAACATGAAACCATAGTCAAAGGGCAAGGGCTCTGAAAATTGATGGCTAAGAGTTAGGATAATGAAGATAAGAATTGGGATAATGAAGCTGAGTTACACATGGTGGATGTATGTCCTTTATTTACAGCTCCAGAATCTTGGTACAGAGACCTGGTTCATTATCTTCAAGAAGGATACTTGCCTGAGCACTGGAATCCCAAGGAGAGGAGAGAATTATGCTTAAATTCATCCTTATATCATACTATTGATGGAGTTCTTCTCAAATGCTTGGAACATGAAGATGCGGCTAAGGTTGTTATAGAACTACATGATGGGCCTACTAGAGGTCATTTTTTAGGAGATACAACAATACATAAGATTTTGAGAGTTGGGTATTACTGGATGACTTTGTTTAAGGATGCTCACACTCATTTTATGAAATGTGATACTTGTCAAAGGAGCGGTGGAAGACAAGCAAAGGCAGCAGGACCATTAAAGCCGGTTATTATTTCCAAAGCATTCAAGCAATGGGGGTTTGACATTATCGGAGAGATCAATCCAAATTATTCATTGCAACATAAGTACATCCTGACAGCAATAGACTACTTCACCAGATGGGTAGAATCCATTCCATTGCGAAAAGTGAATGAAGATGCAGTTATGGACTTCTTGCAAGACCATATTATGAACAGGTTTAGGGTTCGAATTTCCCTGTTTTTTTATAATGCTTCCTATTTTTCATTTATTAGATTGACTGCATTTTCAAATGAGAAAGGGATTAAGTTACATTATTCTACTAACTACTATCCATGAGGTAACAGTCTAACATAATCTACAATAAAAAATATCATTAGGATTTTGAAGAAAATAGTCATAGAAAATCAAAGGAGTTGGCACATAGCTTTGCCTAATTCACTCTGGGTTGATTGAGTCACACCCAAGAATTCCTTAGGTGTGTCACCCTATATCCTAGTTTACGGGAAAGAAGCCATCCTTCCTCCCAATATTATGTTACCATCCTCCCAACTAGCCCAAGCTTCAAGAGGAACTGACAATGAGGTTCTGCAAATTCAAATCAATAATCTGCTAAAGTTGGAGGAGTTTAGATCCAAATCAAGAGAGAGGTTTAATCATCAACATGAAATAGTGAAGAGATGGTTCGATAAGCACAAAGATGAAAAGAAGGAATTTGAAGTAGGTGATTTGGTTCTTAAATGGGATCACCTGCATGATGAGAACAGAAAACACACTAAGTTTCAGCAATTATGTATAGGCCCTTTTCAGATTGCAGGGAAGTTAGGCCCCTCAACCTATAAATTGCAAGATTTATAAGGGTGGGAAGAGAACTTGCCAGTCAATGCTTTAGTTCTCAAACCATATTTTTCTTAATGCTGTTTGATTTTTTCTTTGTACATAAATAAAAAAAACCTTTAACCTCTTTCTTTAGAAAATTTTTAACCCCTTTCTTTAGAAAACCTGGGAAATTTTTTATAAATTGCTCAATGGGAAAAGCTTGAAAACCACCCGATCGCCAGTGAAAACTCAAAATTTTTAAGCCAATAGGACCAATTTCAACATAAATAAATTAGTGTTAACATGGTAAATCAAATGAAAATCCAATTTCCCCAAGAGTTCCCTGCAATCACACATATTGTGTAGCTCCATTCACTGCTTTTCTATACTCTGCCTCAGCTGAAGACAGGGATATGGTGTGTTGTTTATTTCTTGACCAGAATATGGGAGCATGTGCAAGCATGCATACATAACTTGAAGTGGAATTTCTGTCAATGGAATCTCCAGCACAATCAGAATCAATAAATCCAACAACTTATGTGGAGAACCAACATCATAGTGTACCCTGAAGTGTTTGGTTCCTTGCACATAATGCATGATTATTTTTACATCCTTCCAATGGATATTTTAAAGCACCTGTATATATCTAAAAAAAACACCTACAACATATGCCAAATCAGGTCGAGAATGTGTAAGATACAACAAACTCCAAACTAGTTGTCTGTACAACGAGTTGTCCATCAATGGAGATGCACCAAATTCACCTAGTTTTATTCCTGAGAGGAATGGGAAATTGGTTTCCTTACATTTATCCATTTGAAACTTCAATAAAAGGTATGTAGAATAATTTATTTGGATGACCTTTATCCCTCCATATTTCTCAATCTCTGATCAAACAAATTACCTCAACAATCCTAAGTCAGTCATGGAGAATTCACTCTGCAAAGAAGACTTAATTGACCTAATTTATTTAGTGCATATAATTATAATTCAAAGGTCCTCAAAATACAACACTATGACCTATAATAAGTCATGAACATGCTACAAATACACATTAGCATCAGATCTACATATTTCAAAGCCAAGCGAAAGCACAAAATTGTCCATCTTGGCATACCAAGCCCTGGGGGCTTGCTTGACGCCATAGAGAGACTTCTTTAACTTGCATACACATGAAGTATAATCAATGAAACCTCCAATATTTTGCATATATATCTCCTCATGAAGATCACCACGAAGAAATGCACTCTTCATATCCATGTGGTAAATCTCCCAGCGCTTATATGCAGTAATGGCTAAAACTAGTCTAATAGAGTCCATGTTTGTAAATGATGGAAATGTATAGATATAGTCCAGTCCTTGGATTTGAGAGAATCCTTTTGAAACCAGCCTAGTATTATAATTTATATCATAACCATTAGCAGCCACTTTGGTCATATAGACCCACTTACATTTCACTAGTTATATTAGTGAGCTCTCAGTGGTGATTTTCTCACTTTCAGTTAGCACTGGAGTTAGTCCAACTTGGTGAATTTGAATCCTACCTAATGTATTCAAATTTTTCCTATCTTATCATTATTGTATTAAAACGAGTTTAATTATAATGAATGTAATGATATGCTAAAAAAAATTGTATCTTGGATTTTTATTTTCGCCATGAATGTTTGATCATTGTATATTGAATAATTCCTTTATCCTTCAACCTTCTTTCACAAGTGTAATCATTTAGGCTCGAAGATCCTAAGAATTACTATTTTTAAACATGGTATTAGAGCATGTAATCATGCTAGCTTCAATACTCAAAAACATCCTTTGATCCACCACCGGCATAGATCCAAATCCTAGGCTCTATCAAGCATCGAGAGGGATCAAATATTTGGAGCTACAAAGCTCTTCTTAAGTATTGCACTCAACTATCAGCTTTGGTATGATTCAGATCAAAAGACACATCTTTTTATTTAAGGCCGACATATATAATATTTTTTATTATTTCTTATTTTGTTAGGAAAGGACATTACAACATCTCCCCATATATGGTTTTAAAACCATGTGCAAGGCCCTCCTAAAACCATGGGTTGTTTAGGAGGCCTTGCACATGGTATTAAAACCATTTGCAATGACCTCCTAAACCATGTACAATAAAACCATGGTTTGTTTAGGAGGCCTTACACATGGTTTTAAAACCATTTGCAAGTCCCTCCTAAACCATGTACAATAAAACCATGGGTTTAGGAGGCCTTGCACATGGTTTTAAAACCATGGGTTTAGGAGGCCTTGCACATGTTTTTAAAACCATGTGCACGACCAAAATTTTTTTTGTGGATAATTCAATTTATTATTTTTTATTATTTTGTTAAGTAGAAACATTACAACATCTCCCCCATATTGTGTTGTTTTCCTAACCAGAATTTTTTTTGGCTAAGAATTAATTTTTTATTTTTTATTGTTTTGTTAGGTAGGAACATTACACCATCTCCCCCATATTTAGGTTGTTTTTGTGGCCGACGTTTATTTTGGAAAATAATTAAATTTTTATTATTTATGGCCAACATTACAAGAGGAACGTTACATAACGTTATGTAATGTTACATGACGTTACAAGATCTCCCCCATACCGGATTGTAGAGCGCCTCTTGGTGCAATATGATGCTGGGTTCCACATAATTCTTGGTATCTTTTCCTTTCTCCCTCCGCATTTTGTCCAAAGAATTCTATCCAGGTGCGATGCAACTAGAGAATGTGAACATGTCAAAGTAAAGAGTGATTTAATTGGTTTGACTTCGAATTGAAGTGTCTTTGTAGGTAAATTGAAGAATTCTAACGATTTGTTTTTCTCTTGGAATCTACAATATGGAGAATTCAACATCCTTGACACCCAAATAGTCACAAATAGTCACAAACATGATATTATAGTCACAAATAACAATATAGATATTATACAATTTATCAACAAATAGTCACAAACATGATTGATATACCTAACATATCTAAAAAAATCCTTTACGAATCTAAAATTAATAGTCAATAACTATACTTAAGGTATCCAAGGTAATCCACATTACAATTGTAAACCAAATCGTAGAAACGAACCTTCACTTTGAAAGACCGGTAGTAAGACCATTTATGATGGTAGCCTAGTATGAATAAAATACAGTAAGCAAATCTAAAACCAATCGAAAAAAATAAAGGCATGCATGATATCTTTTAACCACGATTTCAATAATAAAATACTCCACATAAATCACAAGACCCTATGGTTCGTATTTATTAAACAATAATAGGTTAAAGAATTATGGGTGTAAGCCCATTTTAATGGCTACCATTGGTTACACATAAGATAAGAACATATAATATTTTCACAAATCAATTATATTGTAACTAACAGGTTCTGCATAGAAAAACTAAACTCTCAGATAGGTAAACCATATTATTAACTCTATAGACTTTCTATATAATCAGAACCGAATTATCTCTCAGCAGCATTCTTATTCAAAATGTATTCATGGCTATAAGACCGCCGAAGGATGGAAAACAAGTGTATGTATACAAGGTGTGGTTGTAAGACCATCCATGATGGGCTCCACCATTTTTTTAAACCATAAACAACTTCCAACTCCATAGTAAGAGAAGTGGTGGTAAGTCCATCTACAATGACACTGACAAAACTAACGCATGCACTAAAACAAACCATAAAGCACTTAAAAACAATGCGAAGCAGAGAGGCTCTAAATCCCTCTATAAAAATAGAGTTTAAACCACAGGGGTTTTGAACAACAGAAGAAACTTATCTTGTATAGAGATGGAGTGGTTTTTCTCTGCTCGTCTCCTATCGCTTAGGCTTATAGTACCTTCTTTAAACCAAAAAATATTTTAGCGACTGTGGAAGAAATTCTTTGATTTAAAAAATAAAAACCAAAGCTACGGTTTAGGGTTATTTACATGGGCATTCTAATATTTAGGCATGGGAAGATGTGACCATGTATCCTTCCTCACGAGTGCTCCTAAAACCTACAAAACTCACAGTCAAAGTAAAAAACAATGTTTAAAACTAACACTATAAACAAGTTTGAAATGATAAGACTTGTTACCTTGTGCGGGTTACAGAGATGGCGAAGGGTTGGCTCCTCTAGGAAGACCATTATTCCTCCTCTTTCTACGAAAACAAACATTGCAGTGTGAGTTACAGTTAGGACATTAAAAATAAAACTTCAAATAAAATACTTGCATTGTTAAATTAAATTACCTTGTGAAGGGAAACAATGAACTAGAGTTGATGACTGAGGTTCTTGGAAAAAAATAAATGAGTTGCAGATGACCATGGAGGCCATGAACAAACCCAAGAATACCTTGGCAAGAAACCAGTTAAATTTTCATCAAACACCATAGCAGTTGTTACACCAGAAAACCCAACAATCACCATGAACAGTGCAGAGCTCATCTCTCTCTCCCACAGACCAAACAAACTATCAATGAAGGGTTCAAAAATTGTTGTTAGTATGCTTCTGAACTTGTCTAGCCATTTTTCTTAAGCTATGACATAAGTAGTGAGGAATATTTAAAATATTACCAGATTCAAAATGGAGAAGTAATCGGATGTTGTATTGAAAATCCATGGAATACTTATATTCATAGGTTAAGTATTTTTTTAGGACCATCAAAATAATATTCCATTTCTCCTCAATGTGGGAGCGAGTAACCCCTTTTTCCCAATCAATTTTGACAATCCTATCTTTGAGAAAATGAACAGAATCATTGTGGTTCTATAGCTTATTCTTGAACTATATTTCTCCCTCAATAGGCATTCTAGTGGCATTAGAGATAGTTTTCTCATTTACTCTCATTATCAGATCTCCAACTCGAGCCACTTTACCATCAAAACGTAATGTTAATTGCAGAGCTACTGAATCACGATATCCCTGAAATTTAGCAAAATATTCTGGTCATACTGTATTTCTAAAGAATGATTGGAATGCATTATATTTTGGAGTCTGCTCAAATTCTTCCAATGAGACTGGATCATGACGGTCCACTCCTTGTCTACCCATCATGGCGTACACACTTCTTGAGTTATGCAAATGAAATGAGACCAGACCTCTGCAATCGATAGTGGAAAAAGGATTTGAGGGCATAATGGCTTCAAGGTAGGTTGAAATATGCACACTGGCTTCTCCCTTTCATTCTCATGCACTCACAACCTCCCAACTCAACCAAACCAATTCACTCCATGAGGGAATCTAATGATATCTAATATCTAAGATAATGTAGCTAAGACTCTACTAATCATGTGTGAAATCCAATGTCAGTACTCCTCATTAACACATAAAAAATCAGGCCACGTCAGGTTCCCTTTAAAATAATGCCTAAACCTAAGTCCCCGTCCCTGTATTTAAGATTCTTGGAAACATAGATAAATCATCTTAAGACCATGTGGACGTGTTCCTATAAATTTGGATAGAAATTAACAGGCCCCTCATGAGCCTTGGTCTTTAGCATGTAGTTGCAGTCTAAAATTTGAACTAACATGCCCCTTGTGAGTCTTGGTCTTTAGCATGCAGTTGTAGTCTGAAATTTGAACTTTAATGATATGAATGTTATAAAGGTATTTAAATTTTGAATGGTTTGGGAGGATATTGAATTCTACTGCAAATATACTTGATTTTTTCCACTCTTCTTCTCCCATATTTGTTTTCCCATTTCCACAATCTTCATAAAACCAAATTCTTTTACGTTTAAGAGAAAAATATATAATAATCTCTTCTCTAGGAAAATGATATGATGAGTTAGCTGGATAATTGTCATTGCAGATCAACCTTAGAAACTTTTGCAACCCTTTACAAGGTTATGTACAAGATTAGTTATATAACATATCTATCATCCTACAACTATTCAAATGATTAGGCACAATATGCATAAAAAGTATATAGAATAAGGTAGCTCATAAGTCCTTACATTATGTAGCATGTTGGTTTCCATTTGCTGCCACATGAGTTTTTATGCATTTAATGTTAATATGTGGCATCCTATCTTTCAAAGTCATATAAAAATCATCTACATGGTTGTGGTTATAACAAGCAATCGAAAGTTTGAAATATTCCCACATCCAACAACATGACTAGCTATAAATCCTGTCTGCTCAAAGATAATGAGAACTTCTCCCGCACTTGTCTACTCGACAACCCAGAGTAGCTCCAAATTTCTTACACTGAGCAGAAAACTAGTTTTATTTGAAATGAATTACTAACAGTTGTAACAAGTCAATACAAATGCCAACAATATAATTATAACATGACTACCAAAATATAAAATTTCCTCACCGAAGCATAGATATCAGTTAGAAATAACCTTGACATGTATAAACATGTTAAAAATAATTGTAGGATGTGTTGCACTCTATCATAGGGTTCCGATGTAGGATGTGTTGCACTCTATCATAAGGTTCTAATGAAGAAGTAATGAACTAACCCATTGCTTTAAGATTGTAGAGTTTGCACATACATAGCTTTAAATATATATCATGTTATAAGCAAAGTTTTGATAAATGCTTTGTAATTTTCCTTATTTCTCATAAAACCAACTAAAGAAGAATTATCATAATATTACTTATGTAAAAGTTTCATGATGAGTTATTTAATAGCCTTACTCTAGGCTGCAAGTCAAATATTTAAACTTATTGTACCTATAAAAAAAGTATCATGGGCCCGTATGAAAAAGTCATTGGAAGTAAGTTTTCTTTAAAAAAATTTGGTTGTGCAATTTTAACACCTTTGATAATGTGATACCCAATAAACATGGGAGAATATGCACATATAGGTTTGTGGAAATTGACAGTAGTTAGTGGTTGTGCAATTTTAACCCCATTGATAATGTGATAGTATTACTCAAGAGTTACTTGGTTTTTATGATGTGAGACACCAAATTTATTATGTAAGGGTGAATTACATTTTTTCATAGATTTCTAAACTCAAATTGATGCTCCTCTTCACAAATGTAATTTACTCTTTTTCTGCAAATGTTTTAGTAAAGTGAATGATTAGTGCGTGAAAGAATCATCTTTTGACCTATGGAAAAATATCCTGTGCTCATATTATATAAATTGTAATTTTGTGAATTGGTTTATAGTTTCAATAGGACCTTTGTAGACTACATAACATTAAGTGGAACTATGTTTGTTGATATGCATAGTGACAGATCTATAGGCCACCGCTATTCAATGGTTTCTCACCAACTACAAATCACAAAGGGTGTTCATTTACCACATCACAATTGCATACATTATTTTTCTGAGAATTACAGGGTTGGGTGTTCTTTAAAGAAGGAATTTAAATCATAGTCATGCATTCATTAAGCCTTGAACATTGCAGCATTTAACATCCACTTAGCCCTTTTAGTGATTCAATTGTTTATTTTGTTATGGTAGTTAGATGCACTTGTTTTTACTTTGCTTTCACTCAAGGAACACTTCTTTTCCATTTATTTCATTTCTTCTGTTGCTAAATTCACTTCTAAGCATTGATATTAACCACCAAAACTCATTTTCTTGATAATTATCCCCACTGTTAGTTGTCCACAGATAACCAAAGAGGTATTTTCTACATGCTTTTTTCCCTTGTAACACATGTAGATTTTGAATTAGACTATAGCATACATCTTCTAGGGACACTGGGGACATCCCCTATGACTAAAAGACACTAGTCCACACAAAGAGGCTCATCAATCATGATGAACCAATCATGACAAGGGTTGGTTTGCATATAGTTATCATGTGATTTTTCTTGTGCAATTTTATGTGATAACAAGGATGACGTTCATAGGTATAGATGAAGATCCATGGAACCTTATTGTGAGTTGGAATTTTTTGTTTGCATTTTGTGTCAAAGAAGACATAAATTTCTACACCAGAAGACCCATGGGTAAAAATTCATTAAAGTTGAGAACACATTTAGCTTCCCTTGGAAGCCAAGTGGTCATAGGCCTATGAATTCCACTCTGAGCCAACTTCAATAATAAATAAGTATGTTTTGTATCACAATAAACATAAGACTCCACTCTAAAGCCACCAACTCATGGGACATAACGAACATCTCCAAATGTGGTATGGTTAAAACAATATCATCACATATTGAAACTAGTAAGGCCCAATATGCAAGATGCATAGTTATACATGACCCATAAAGAGGGTTCATCAGGTCTAAGAACAACATAAAGGAAACCTTATTAAAGTCTTCAAATAATTTGCTAAAAGGACCCAAGGAAAAAATTGAACTAAAAAAGGGTTTTAAACCCTGGAATAAAGATGGTCTAAAACTATGGTTTTGTAATCTGGTGATGCCATAAGCCAATAGTCTCAAATATACTGATAAACCCAAAAAACATTCTAGAAAGAAAAGGATGATCTAAAATGTTCCATCTTGAACTTTTGTATTATTTCACTCCTACTTTCTTGAGGGAAGACTGTTCAATGAAAGTATAATCAAAATTGAGCTTATCTTCCTTGGACTTTGACACTTTTTATTTCATGGGCATAGACTATTCTCTGCTCTATAACTATGATCCATTGCATGTGAATCATTCCCAATTGCATTTTTTGGGTTTTATTTGAAACTCATCTCCTATGTCTATAGTGTATTTTTAGGATTTCGTCCTTTAAAAAAAGGGTGTATCCTTTGTTGAATTAGATACAAGTCACAAGAGGCATCCTTAGTTGGCTTTTTGTTCCTTCATTCAGAATAATTTCTTAGGTCTCTCGAGTCATAAACAATGTTGGGATCATTAGTCTTTTCTTAGAATTACAAATGATGCAATAATGGTGTTAATATTTCCCCTTTCCCAAATTCTTAAAGGGTTCTAGCTCAATGGAAGAGCAACGAGTTTACTAGCAGGAGGTTGAAGGTTCGATTCCTTTGTTCCCTAATGATATTGTAATATTGATATTTTAAATAAAATATAAATTTTATTACAATTTATTATGGCTACAAGGGGGATTCTAAACTGACTTCATTTGTCACTATGAGGTGGGTTCGAAACTTCCCTTGTATGTTACAACAAGGGGGTTCAAACCCACGCCTATAATTTTATGTGGGGGAGGTTCATAACCACCCCCAAAGGTTTGTAAAGAGTTTTATGGGGGGTTTCGTACCTCCTCCATAGGTACCTGCAAGGGGGGTTTATAACCACCCCCAAAGGTTTGTAAATATTTTTAGGGGGGTTTCGAATCGCCTTTGTAGATACCTATGAGGGGGATTTATAACCGCCCCTAAAGTTTTGTAATAAATACTTTTAAGGGGGTTTTTGAACCACCCCTATAGGTACCTACAAGGGGGGTTTATGACCTTTATCTTATGCACTCGTCGAATGCTAACATTCCTATCACAAGGAAGGGTGCTTTTCATCTGGTTATCAGTCATGTGTACATGCCTAACGGGGATGGATTCAAATTCCTTGAACATGTTGGAATGGAAATGAACCTTCCTATCATTATGATGTTAGCCAATGGTGAAACAAGCATAGTAATGAAAGGACTTAAACATGGGGAATGTGACTACTTCCTGAAACCAGTATGCACATAGGTTCTCAAGAACATACGGAAACATGTAATTCAGAAAAAACATAATGAATCAAAGGAAATGGAGCATTCAGGCAGTGTAGATGATAGTGATAGGAATAAAAAGAGATCAAATGATGCAGACTACACATCGTCAGTAAATGAAGGAAACAACAACATGTGGAAGCATTCAAATAAAAGGAAAGAATCCAGGTAAGAAAAATATGATGGCGAGCAGGATAAAAATGATTCTTCTAATATGAGAAAACCACGAGTTGTGTGGTCAGTTGAGCTCTATCAACAATTTGTCAGTGCTATAAACAAGCTAGGGATTTATAAAGCAGTTCCAAATAGAATTTTTGAACTGATAAATGTTCATAGTTCAAAGAAATCAATCGTGAGGGAAGATATGGATTTCATCGTTTTTTAAACACCAAAAATATTATTTTTGGTGCGAAACGATCTCATGTTCATTGTCTTTTAATTTTTTTGATTATGGAGAATTTTCTGGCTTGATTGGAAGTTCCAAACACAGATACAAAGGGGAAATCTCAACCAAAATTAAATGAAGTGTCTTGCTCTGTCCAAATAATCCTTCACAAAGATTCATGGCAGTGTAAATAACAAGTTTATATGGAGAAGTGTGTCCAAAATGGACCAATGGTTTGAGTTAAATCCACGTAGAACCTAACGGTTTAAAAACATTCCATTAGAAAAGGTGGTGTGAGGAGAACAACAAAAGGGTTGAGCGAAATTTATTTCCAACATATAATTTTAGACATGTGTTTATATACTATTATTTTATAAACAAGATCAATGATTTAGAATCATTCCTCTAAAAAAATTGTGGTGAGGTTAACATACAAAGAACAAAGCAGAATTTCCATGTTTGTATCCAGATTTAAACACGTGTTGGTGTTAGATTTATTTCACTCATCCAAATGGGATGCGTTCATGTGTGGATGTGCAAGGATGGGTTCCTTTCATGTCACATGCCCCAATTTCGCACAAAAACAATTTTATATTATTTGATACTATTTGAGGACAATATGTTAAATTTTATGCTAAGTTGTAATTGATAACTCAGCAGAGTCAAGCATATTTAATGTAATTCTGAATATTTTAATTATAAATAAAGAAAGGAGGAGACAACAGCTTAGGATAGTTGTTAAAAGGGTGTTTACTGGTCAAATTGGTGAAGGAGACTAGGTGGAGAACAAACTGACATGTGGCAGCATCCTCAAACCAGTTCCAATTGTTGTAGGTGGAAACCTCCCTACATTTGGGGTCATGATTCCCTAAGAAAGTGGAATTAGAGTAGGTGGCTCAATTAATGAAAACTGACCCAAAAGACCTAGGCAATATTTATAAAAGTTCCCATTAAAGAGAGCCGAGGCTGCTCATTCTAGAGAAGTGATCATTCAGGCTGAATGAATGTACTTCAGAGAAATTCAATGGAAGGGAGACTGAAAACTATTTGAAGGGTTAATTGCTGAGTGATCTAGTGCAGCTTTGAAGTTGAAAGATATTACTGCTGAGTGCAAAGTATTACTGAGATATTGGGACTAAGTCTACTGTTTGCATTCTCCACCAATTCTCAGCCAAGAAGACCAAGAAAAGGCTCGGTGGTCCTGAGGAAGTGTTGTTTGCACGCTCTCCAGGAGATTGGTAGGGAGGAACAACCTCGTAACGTTGTTGTCATCTATCCTAAACAGGTTCTAGATTGTTTTGTTTACTGTGTTAGATAGATAAATCTGGGTCTGTTTGTTACATGTTAAATATTCAGTTTGTAAACTGTTAGAATTTAGTAGCATTTTTAGTTTATTGAAGAAATGAAATTTGGAAAATAATTTCTAGTCTGTGTTTTTCCAGACCAAAAAACTCCAGGTAGCACCTCAGCACAGGTAGAATGTTTAAGAAGATAAGAGAATGATTGAGTAAATACGATTGTGTATTTACAGATAGTAGAGTAATTTATTTCACGTTGAAATATTATGGAGGTTAAACAGTGTTATGATATGTTTATACTTCTCTATTTTCACTTAGTAACTGAATGAAACGCAACAGGATAATCACATTAGAGTTACATGGATTACATATAGTTAAGTAAATAAACAACTACTAATTACATAGTTTATTTTTTTTTACAATATCAACTAAATCTAGGTCTAATATTTACTATAAACCAAATAGGGTTAAATTTAAAAGTACTTAGATTAAAAAGAGTAAACTAAGTTACAGAATTTATGCTATATCATTTCAAAAACACTGAGTAAATTCCACTAAACAGTTTATTAAATAAAAGCAATAAAATATAATTAATAACTAGTATAAAACTAAATAATATCTATGTAGAAAACTATTTATAATTATTAGATAGGATTATACCTATAAATATAAAACTTCAGGGTCGAAACCCTAACCAAGTTATTAAACTTTTATAAATAAAAACTTCTAAGTTGCGAACCATTTACTTGGATAATAATAATATTTATAAGCATTGAGTCTACTGTAAACTGTTACAGTCCTTTCTCAAACAAATGTACATTTACACAACACACCTATAATATTAATTTAACCAAATTAACAAGTAGTAGAACCTAATCATTAATTAACTGAAGAACTTAACTAGATAAGGGTTTCATTTCAGGAAAAATCCTAGCTTGTATTTTCCAAACAAATAAGATTAATATTATAAATTACACACTATGAATAAGTTACAGTCCTTATAATAACAATGTATACTAACAAAATATTTTTAGACATAATGTTCTTCATTAACAGTCAAATAGGAAAAACCCTAATGTACACAGAGTTACAATATACAATATTATTGTAAAAACGAGGCAGAGCTCGAAGTAAAACCCTTTTTAAAACCCAATGTATTACATTGACAGGCTGTAAGGTTACAAACTTAACCAGATTATAATACCTAGCTTAGGGTCGGTGTACCCAACATCATGGCATGGGTTTTTAAAACAAAGCTAACATTCATTATATTAAAACCTACATTACTGTATATTATTTATAAGTGAAGAAAAGAACATTTACAAGTCACGGCATCAAATCCGGAGTCACCCTGCCATATGGAAGGGTTTAATAATGAAAAACAAAACTTAAAACTGAAGACCAAACATCCCAAGACTGGGGAAACCGAGGTTGTAACTTCTTTCCAACTCAAACCATTTTCCCCAAATTTTGTACAAGCAGGGAGTTGCCACTTTGTAACCGGGGCTTACCCGTAGAACTTGATGCCAATCCAAATGTGGAGGGGATTCTTCCAAGTGAAAGGGTGAGCTATAAACTACAAGTAAATATCAAAAACTTTTATTAGAAACTGAATGGTATAATGGTAACTGTAACTTAAAAATTTACAAACATTTCTAAAACCAATTTTTACCTGGAAGCGAGGAATCTGAAGCCACGAAGGAGATGAACCAACACAATGAACATTACACCCTCGTGTTCACCTATGACAAAGGAATCAGGGTTCAAAATGCATACTATACCGACGGCTGGAGTAGGTTTAAATTTTTGGCAATGGCCATGCAAGAAATCAACACTACAAACCATTGACAAAGAACAACTACACACACAAAAACTATTGCATGCAGAAGGAAAGCCAAGTGCGAGCTATGAGTCTTACAACCCATTAATTAGAATGGCAACACCTCTCTTCACGCAAACCATGGAGCTGGAGACGAGCACCAGTGAGCCCTCATGGCCACAGTGAAACAAACAGTGCAGAGACCAAAACCATCGATGAAAAATAAGAAGTAGGGTTGCGTGGTGAGCTTATAAGTTATGTAATGGATGGTGGTGAATGTTCCACATGCCCACAAATTTATTCAGTCCATAGTGGGTCGAGTTGTATAGTCTCCACTGCATTTGTCGAGAAGCAAATTATTGTTAATAATTCATACAACGATCACAATGATAACATATATTATACAAAGTCAATACATATCATTCCATTGATAAAACATTAAGTCAAACAACATTGGAGCATGATATTATTATGGTATCATTAAACCCTTGTTTGATTATAAACCTTGGAACCTTTGTTGGTAACAAACCAAATCATACATTCTATCGTTAATCTTGATATATGTAAACATTGAAATCTTCAATGGAAAAATAACAACTATGGAGAGATCCCTAGTAGGGTATAAGCCCTTAAGTACAAGTTAATAATCCTAATATTAATCATTGATTCAAATATTACATTCAAGGACTATGTTATTAGAACTAGTCTTTATGTAAACACTAATGGTGAGGATTTAATTTATAAATCAATATTGTGTATATAAAAAGTATTTACACTTTAGAATAAATTCTTATTGTTGTCTATAGTACTAAGAGTAAGGAAAAATTGATGGAAGTTGTAATCGTTTGGTCTTGATAAGTAAACAATGCTCCAAATGAATTCAATCAAGGCTAGATTAGTCTTGGTAGTAAAGGATAGTAAAAACTATCGAATAATACATATAGTATCACTATTATTTATAAATAAATAATATGATAATGTAATTTCGTCACATTACTTATGTCATGAAGGAGTTTGGAAGTTAGAAATCACAACTTGTCGACATTTACACAAATGATCATTTATAAATACAATGCATTAATAAGATGATAAACTTCCTCTACTGAAGCTTAATAAAAGGTAAAGCTAAGAATTCCGTATAAGCTCGTTTCTTGGAAGGCCTTAGGTCTGTTTCCATACTTATAAGCAGTGTTGTACATTTTGTAAACAGCAACAGCAATAAACTTTTGTTTCAACAAGAGTATTTATATACTCAATCTTGAGCTCTATGAAGAACTAGAAATAACTTAGCGTAAAGAGGAAAAGAAAAGTTATCTAACGTAGCAAACGTTCTAATAATAGACAATTAGTAGGGCAAAGATACTGATCATAACGACATGAAGTTAAAATACTATCACTGTTGCAAACAAGTAAAATAAACATACTTTACCTTGTAGTATTCTTGAATTTTATTAAGCAAACTTTTAGTCTAGCAATATATTATGCTAAAAGAAGTATATCTAGATTAACGCCTTAATAAACTCTTACTGGTTCAAAATTACCTGTCAAGCCTGTAAGATCCAAAATTTCAGATAAGTTAGCAATCGCTAAGTATGCCCCAGTTAGAAAGTAACTTCTCACCTACTTGACAACATCAAACCATCAGTACAGCAACAAACAACTGAATGTAGATTATTTACATCACATATAGAAATTAAAATAGTATTAATTTATATGTGTTTAAGCTAATGGTTACTTTTGTTAACTGTTTTCATTTTTTCTGTTAGCCCCTAGCAGTTATCAAACTGCGACTATAGACAGTTTATGTTACATCAAAAACTTTTAAATTTTGTGAAAATTTGGGGTTTTGACATGTGGTATCAGAGCACAAGGTTCAAATACTAGGCCTTGATGAAGCCCAACTTGCTTTTTATGAAACAATGAATTTAAACTATTTTGCTAATGCTATTTTCTTTTAATGTTATTCAATAGAGAAAATTGTTTCTAAAGTTTAACAACAGGTATGGAAAGGCTGGAAGAATATGCGGAAGAGGAATCTCCATTTACTGAACAAGACGACTTACCAAGAGACCCTATACAAGAAGATATAACCACTAATTCCTCAGAACTGTTACAAACAGTAAAGGATTTAAAATCTGAAATGGAATCTATTAAACGAGAGAATGAAAGGATTTTGAGAGCTTAGGAGTAGCTGAATAAGATACTAATAGAAAGATTTCAAGCTGAGGGTCAGGGTAAAAGAGCTGATTTAGAAGACACTAGTCATCAACATAAATATAAAAAGATTAAACAGACTAAAAAAAAAGCAGCTCATCTTCACAGGTATTTGGTGATCAACGTAATTTTCATTCCACTAGTGATAGTAGTGATGACAATCATTATACTAAAAAGAGAAAATATAAACCCTATGAGGAAATTTTTGGGGAGTTTAAAAAGATTAAACCACCAATATTCAATGGAAATACTAAGAAGGGGGAGGAAGCAGAATCCTGGTTATCTGGGATGAAGAAGTACTTCCAGATTTATAATTATTCTAACCAATTAAAGGCTAGAATGGCTATCTACAATCTCTCAGGAAAGGCTGATATTTGGTGGCAGGACTTGAAGAGAGTGAAGGGAATAAAAGAGAAGAACGTAAATTGGAGTACCTTTAATAGGTACTTTAAAAATAAATTTTTGTCTGAGCAGTACTATGAAGAGAGAGAAAAAGAATTCTATGAGCTTAAATTAGGATCAATGACTATGAAAGATCTAAACAACAAGTTTTTAAGTCTGATTAGGTATGTGCCATACCTTGTAGATGAAAATCCAAAGGTACAACGATTCCTCAGCTATCTACCTTATCATATTAAGGACAGGATTGAGTATGACAATCCAAAAACTTTGGAAGAAGCTATGAGGAAAGCCAATTTCTGTTATGAACAGAATCAGAAGAAGGAAAGCATGGCCAACTGGAAGGCCAAGAAGAATAATAACCATTATGATCAAAAAAAGAAAGAATTTGTGCCCAACAGGAACTCTAAAAACAATAAGCCTAGAAATTTTCCTAACAAGAATTTCCAAGGGAATAAGAATAATTCACCAAGCAATCAGAACAATTCAAAGGGTAAAGAATCTGCTAATAACCATGGTAATTACACAAAGAAATTTGAACGCAAAGAACCTATAAAGTGTTGGGAGTGTAATGGCCCACATTATGCCTTAGTCTATCCTAATCGAAAAAAGACTGTCAGTAATATTCATACCATACAGGAGGAAATAACCATCGAAGATTTAGCAAGGACTATGCCCAGAATCAATGCAGCCTTGGAGAATTGACAAGCATAATATCAAACTTCCATGGTGGAAGTAGAAGGTATGATAAACCAAACCCATATAGCTATTTTAATTGATGCAGGAGCTAGTCTTAGTTATATTTCACCTAAAATGGTAGAAAAATGTAAGTTTCCTGTTGAAAAATTTGAAAATTCTTGGTTGGTGCAATTAGCCACTAGTGCTAAAAGGAAGGTAACTTGTTTTGTAAAAGAATGTGCAGTAGTTATGGATCAATTTGAAACTGTTGTAAAGCTTAATGTATTACCTCTTGGTTCTTATGACTTACTCATCAGTATGGATTAGTTAGAACAACATAGGGTAATTTTAAACGGTTATGATAATACCTTTACGTGTATAAACAATGATGGAAAACCAATAAGTGTAAAGGGGATCCCTAGAAAAAATGTTAGGATTATTAATTCTCCCTTGTCCAATTTGGTCATATGTCTAAATTGGGAGTCATGTCTAAATCGGGAGTCCATCCAGTCTATTTATAGTCATTAGCACCATTGGGTAAACTTGACCTAATTGGGGCACATGTTTCAGTTACCAAAGTGTGGGGAACACTAATTGAGGCTCACTGCCACTTATTGCACTTGATTGCATAAGTTTAGGAGTCTCCTAGATCAATCCCTACAATTTAGGAAGCAATTGGGAGTGCCGAAACCAACCAAGGTCAGTTCACTTCAGTTAATGACTAATCAAGCCAAGTTAGGAGTCAGTTACATTCAGTTCTATCCCTCTACATTCAGTTAGCTCTAGGTTTAATTGATTGCACACATGTGGGGCACTTTTCTCACCTACCACAGTCAGTTAACCATTAGTCAACACTAAATGTAACACTTGGTTGTGTTTTAAAGCTCCTATGAACTCCGGTTATGATTTAGACAAGGACAGTTAACTACTGGGTCCTCCGATAGTGATTTAGACAAAGTCTTGGTTACCTACAGTCAAGTAGAGTCTAATCAATTCGAAATTCCTCATGTGGATTTGAATTGCTTGTGGATGTTAAAGCCTTTTACTTCATTGTAATTATCATTCAGATTACTTTTTTGATTAATGAAAGCATTCACAGCTGCAAGCCTTTTGCACTGTTTCATTCTTCAATTGCTGAGTAAATTGTGAGATCTTCTTTGTGAGTTGTGTGTTTGTCTACAGATCTATATGCTCAAATTTACATGGTATCAGAGCCTCAATGGACAAGGCACTTCTCCTCCTCAGATCTCCTACTGGATCATTTTTTTGTTTTGCAGGTACAACTTCGAAATGATTTCATCTCTGATGAGACAAGGTCTAAAGGAACTCTGGACAAGATTGGACAGAACCTTTGGAATTGATAGCAGATGGAGCACATCTAGCACCATAAGCATCCTTGATCCAAAAATATCGGCCTCCACTCTCTCTGATGAAGTTGTTCAAGATAAAGAAGAAGCAGAAGCTTCTACACAGTCAATTCGAATTGAAGACAGTCTCCATGCAGTGACTCCTCCTGATGCTCCGGAAGTTCATGAGATCTCTGATATCTCATATTCTCATATTGCTGAAACAGAAGAAGACATTCAAATCTCTTATAT
>LPNX010794148.1:362928-379799 GCA_001517045.1 Pseudotsuga menziesii | reverse complement strand
GCTGGGGATTTGATTCCATTTCACAGTTTTGGATCTGTTTTGAACCTGTTTAGATATGATTTAATTTCTGATATGATATTATTTGGTTCATATTTTAAAATCGAAAAGCATTCAGTCATGCTTGTAGCTGCTCTCACCAAATCCGGTGTGAAAAATCAAGTACCGCACTTTCTGTTCAAAACTGCTGATGGAGATTTGGTGTTAGTTTCCTCATATGAGGTTGCTGATATTTTATTATGTGATTCATTATCTATTTTAGAAGCTATATCAGACTATGGATCTCAAGCATTCGCTCTCAACAGTACAAGTGCTTCTCTACCATTGATCACATGCTTATCTTCTCACAGAACTAGTAAAGAGGAAGATTTTCTGCATCCACTTGGACACCTGCTCCTAACACTTGGGGCTGTTCTTACCACTCATGGTTTTCTGTTCATGGCTGCAATATATCAGTTTCTTGATTTTTCTTCACATTCTCTGAATTCTCAAGAACCTTTTCTCACTTTTCAGTTGACTTCAGTTGCTCTACATGGGTCCAGTCTTCATCCGGGAGCTGTCTATATTTCTGATTTAGTTGAGAATATCATTCTTCTTCCAAAGAGGAAGATTCCTCCAGACATAATGATGGAGAGGTTCACATGCCAGGCCCCAGGATATCTGTGCACAGAAGAACCATATTGATCCTGATTCTACCTGCTTAATTAGAAGGGGTTTTTTTTTTCCCATGTGGTTTTTCCCCAGCACCTTGTTTTTGAGCAGTTACCTTACTTTACTTGATGTAATGGGTGACCTATGGTCTTAGTTACCAGGGCCCACATATTTTCCAAGTTAGCATTCAGGGGGGGTGTTAGGATTATTAATCCTCCCTTGTTCAATTTGGTCATATGTCTAAATCGGGAGTCATGTCTAAATCGGGAGTCCATCCAGTCTATTTATAGTCATTAGCACCATTGGGTAAACTTGACCTAATTGGGGCACATGTTTCAGTTACCAAAGTGTGGGGAACACTAATTGAGGCTCACTGCCACTTATTGCACTTGATTGCATAAGTTTAGGAGTCTCCTAGATCAATCCCTACAATTTAGGAAGCAACTGGGAGTCCTGAAACCAACCAAGGTCAGTTCACTTCAGTTAATGACTAGTCAAGCCAAGTTAGGAGTCAGTTACATTTAGTTCTATCCCTCTACATTCAGTTAGCACTAGGTTTAATTGATTGCACACATGTCGGACGCTTTTCTCACCTACCACAGTCAGTTAACCATTAGTCAACACTAAATGTAACACTTGGTTGTGTTTTAAAGCTCCTATGAACTCTGGTTATGATTTAGACAAGGACAGTTAACTACTGGGTCCTCCGATAGTGATTTAGACAAAGTCTTGGCTACCTACAGTCAAGTAGAGTCTAATCAATTCTAACTTCCTCATGTGGATTCGAATTGCTTGTGGCTATTAAAGTATTTTACTTCATTGTAATTATCATTCAGATTACTTTTTTGATTAATGAAAGCATTCACAGCTGCAAGCATTTTGCACTGTTTCATTCTTCAATTGCTGAGTAAATTGTGAGATCTTCTTTGTGAGTTGTGTGTTTGTCTATAGATCTATATGCTCAAATTTACAAAAAAAACCATAAGGCATATTTCTGCTCTGCAGCTTAAGAGAGCCGTTAGGAAGGGTTGTAAAGCTTATGCAGTAACAATAACTGATGAGGAAAATCTAAATAAGATAGATAAATTAAAATTGGAAGACATACCGGTTTTAAGAGAATGTGTTGATGTATTTCCGGAAGAAATTTCTGGATTACCTCCTGTTGAGGCCTGGAAATTCACAGGCAACAACAGCAAGGGATTCTCCCCAGTCAACGTTCCCAACTAGCCCATGAATGTTTGGTGTAGGGAATCCGTCTGGTTTGCGGTCCGACTACCGTAGGTCAAGTAACAAAAATAAAAGGTTTTACTGGTTGCGGCCCGGTCCACCGTATATATTTTTGACTTTAAGTATGATATGCACATTCCTACCTAAGATGTAGATTGATAGAGAATGCAAGGAGTATTCACAATGTGATGCGTAGGTTCTTACCTCTCATCTTAGACTCTCATGTATCTAAATCACACACACAACAAGAAATTAAAACTAATTACCTAACCTATCCCTAGGGAGCAAGATCATTACTTATTAATGAGAAATGCATTTAGTGCATGTGTTATAAAAGAAATCACAGATAGCTGATACTTCTTTCCAAAACACATGCACATTTAAAGATATTTAACAACCAGATAGCCAATTGCTTATAAAAAACATGCATCACTCATAGTGGAAATTTTCATAAAATAAATCAGGGATCATTCAAACAAGAACTTAGGTTCAAAGATTTAGAACGATCTCACAGTTAATGGACAAAAATATGAAAATGAAATAGTTCCTCTTCAACAAATCCATAGCATAACATTTGAACATTCCACCAAGCTTTCTCCAATAGGCAAACTGTAATTTTTCTATTGCAAAAGGAAATAGTTCTTCTTACAATATGTCTTCCAATCTAACTGGGAAAAAGTCCCTCTTCCTCTCTAGATTCTCTATATTTATACAAAAGAATAAAACTGCTGGGCTGCCCACGCAATGACTCTTGGGCTTCCCCAACTCTTCGCCTCCGAAAATTCACTTTAATTAAGTACTTATAAAATTTACAAAATATTACAATAATGTGGAAAAAATTCTCATAAGGAGGGTCCCTCTTGACTATATAAAAAATTCTTCCATGCTGAAGCCTCTGAAGCAGTACTTTCGAATTCAGAAGGTTCCAGGAATCGAATATTTATTTCAAATTCGCAGCCTAGTTTTTGATGACTTCTATTCTGGCTGCGCTCAGGAAAAGTTGGTATTCTAACAGCTGCACACTAACTACAGCATGATCTACTTCATTCTTTAGGATCTACTCGTCTAAAGCCTTAATATGATGTATCCTTTGTTCATCTTCCTAATACCTCTTTTGTAAAATTTCCAAAAACAGGTTGTGGTCTGGAAAAGTATCCATTCTTTGCTCAACCTCTACCTCGCATCGATTATAAGTAACCAGAAGTCTCCTAAAGAATTCAGCACAAGCCCCTTTTGTCTTCTTAATAGCATTCTTGAACTCCTTGGCTGTGTTAATGGAAAATTCCAGCAAATCGTAGTCCATCCTGAGGGCTTGTTGATCTTTTGAGGGTAACTCTGCAGGAGTTTCTTCATTCTCTTCTAATATTGCCATCCTTCCTATCAGGATTTCTAGGATGTCCTACGATCTATCAAAAAAATATGAAGAGGTTTCCAAAATCTCTTCCAGTTGGCTGTCCACCTACACAACCTTGCACCTTTCTTCCTCTATGGCCACTTGCAGCTGGTGCATCTTGCTTCTCTGTGCCAGAAAGTGCTCCTTGAAAGGCTGAAGACTGATCTACTATTCCTTGGCCTCTTCCAGAGCTGATGTCAATGAGGTAATATATCCTTTGAGCTCTGCATTCTTCCCTTGAGTCTGCCTCTCCGATTCCTCTAAGGTAGCCTTTTGTAGCTCCAATTCCCCTATCCTGCTTAGAAATTGCTCCTTTTCTGCCCTCAACTCCTGATATTCCTGCTGCACTTTCTCCAAGCATTCTTGGGAAATCTCCATAGATCTCTTCTCTATCTGAAGGACCTGAAGCTCAGCTTTTGAAGACTTGATTTCCTTTTGTATGTCTTCAAACTTTCTCTTTAACCTATTATTTTCTTCTCTTTCCTTTCTCAGGGTATATTTGAGCTGAGAAGAGGAATTTTTTTACTGCTCAAGATCCGTCATTATTTTATCTACATTGTCCTTAGAAGCATGGATCAATGCAGCCCCCACTCTGATAGTGAACCTGGGGTCTCTGTCTGTCCTGTATACAACAATTGTATCATTTATCATTTTACCGGATAGCCCCCCAGTCTCGACCTTCCTCTTGGTCCTATTTACTATCCTTTTCCTTTATTTATCATAAAAGATAGTATTAAAATTGGGTACCTCCTCCCCTTTCTTCTGCTCAAAGGGGATTAACCTAAGGGTGGGGACCATAGCCTATCCTGGTGTGCTGGCAGCAGCCGCTTCAGGATCTTGAATGTCAGGGTTCTCCAAGTCCTGAGCCTGGCTATCTGTTGCATTAGAAGTTGATTGCTCTGTCATTGTCTGTGTCAGCTTTATCTTCTCTGCTTCCTGCTTCTTCAGCTCCTCATCCATCTTTCTTTTTCTTTCTTCTTCTTTGCTCTTGGAAAATTCTTTTTCCTTTCTAGCTGCCTCTTGTGCAACTCTTCTCTTTTCCTCCTCTTCTCCTTTTAACCAACCTTCAGCCTCTTGGGCTAAATTCCTAGCCTATTAATTTATTTTTCTAGTTTCCTCCTCCTCAGCCTTTGCCTGCTCATCCTGTCCTTTTCCACCTTTGGTGGTGATTTTCTTTTTAAACCTTCTTCTTAAGGCCATCATGTTTTGTGCACTGCGGAAAATGGACTCCTCTTTTTCCCAGTGGCTGGTGTATTCAAAATGTACATTCGCCTCTTTGCAGTGATCTGCAACCTTATTCTGGGAGTCATTCCTATGGAAACGCATTTCCCCAAAATGGAATTTCTCCAACTCCTCCATGAATTCATTGGCTTTCTTTACCCTGGTAAACTTGTATCTTCCCAATCTGAATGGAAAAGGAGGGTATGCTACTTTCTTATGTTCAAATAGAAAGCTCCCTATGCCATCTAAAAAGACTTGTCTAACTGCCTCTTTGTGGACTACATAGTCAGTGGCATACTTAGGTAGTAGTGAGGGTGCTCTAGAGCAGCCAAACATTCTGAAATATAGTCCATCCTTAGTCAAGTAATAATTGGCATACTCTTCAATCACTTGCAATGCCTCCTCAAACATATAGTTGCATTCTTTCAAGAAAATTAGGGTATATAGTGGCATAATGAAGTGCTCACACACTTCCCTATAGTGGTTGTGATATTTGTGAGCCCACAATGGCTTGTATGTTGAGTAGACTGGTGCTCTTTCCTGATCCTAGATACACCTCAGATTGGGGAGAGGTTGGTTGCATAGTATGCAATAAATCAGTATAGAGCTCATGTAGAACTCTGATCTCTTTTGGGACACCCCTCCTAATGCTGATGCCATGTAGGCTGAGAGGCTGTTGGACACAATGTTGGCCCAGTTGAACACAGTCCCCTGTGTTGCAACATAAAAAATGATAGGCACCCACTCCAATTTGAATCTTTTACCATGGGCCCTCCCAAAAATCCTGTTCAGCATCAGGGCGATGAACCTGTAAGGGGTTCTTAGACTTGTAGTGTCATATTCTTCAGTTGGCCTAGTTCTAAAGTTTTTTTCAGGAATGAGCATCCTCTTTAGTGTCTCGACTAGGTCCATCTTGATGGCCTTTAGCCATCTTCAGTCAGGTATACTTGTGCTTCTGGTAAGTGGTAGGCCAGAGCCACATATCTAGGGCTATAAGCAGCATAACCTTGTTTATCAACATTTTCCAGAATCATGGTGGTTACATCTTCCCTGGGAAGAATCCACCCAATCACCTCTAAGCATGGAAAGAGCTCAGGTCTAGTAGCAATTTTCATCAAGGAGGATCTCTCTATGTTGGCATAGATGGTTTCTTCTTCAAAACCTATATCAGGTACTTCTCAGCATGTAATTAATCTGTAAATTTCTCCGCATTGATATTCGGGTTCTGCACCAATTATGCATTTGGTGTCCTTGTAAGTGTATTCGACTCTGGTAATGATTTCAACTTCGGGTTCCTCTTCAACTACTGGAGCCTTCTTCTTCTAACATTTAGACATCTTGAAATCTGTGGGATCTCCCTGTCATGTACAGGAATGTATTTTAGGTTCTATTAGGTCATTCCCAAATAATATTTCAAGATAAAGACAACAATATAAGCGTTTTACCTCATCTGTGCTAAACATGAGTGTAGATATATAAAAAAAAGAAAACAAGGTTCAAGACTAAAACTAGCTCACGCCCAACAATCTGCAGCTTTAACTTAGAATATCGCGGCTGACGAATACCCCTCTCCTCTTTTCAACATGAACACAATCCTAAAACCCTCTCTCAGCGCTAGGACCTACATGCTCCACAAAAGACCAAAAGGTGCCTAAACTAAAACCAGCTCACACGAGGACGCTGCAAAAGATAGCACACTAGAAGACAAGGGGAAACTTTCTACTATAAAATGCAATTATGAACCTAAAATGGGTTGGGGTTCGTACGCGAGCTTGAATGGTCTCAGCCTAAGCGGGAACAACATCACGGTCTTGGTTCGTGAAAATGAGAAATGCAGAACTAGACCCATGACATTATGGCTGAAAAACCACGCAATGACCTCCCCGGACGGACAAACACGGACTGGGGGAAAATGGTGCAGACGGCGTAACAGTCATCTGCACCGGTTTCCCCAGCAATCGAGTGCAGGCTACAAAACCATAACGGACACGAGAGAAGAAATCAAGCAAAACCACAGAGAAACCTCCCCACCAAGTATCCATACTAATTCTCGGGGACAAAAACTCAACCAATGAAACGAAATGGAAAAATGGGCACAAGGGCCTGCTTGGCACTGTGCTACATGACTAGTGGAGGAAAACCATTGAACTTCCATGGCGGAGCCACCTAGTAGCGAAGGTACCAATAGCGAGAATCTTGGTCTGCTTGAGCGAAAATGACAACACAGAGAAAAGTCCAAAATAACAATGAAATAATAAACCCCCAAACTCCCTTATATATACGCCTCGGTCAACTATAATCAGTGGGAAAACCAAAATCATCAGGCGGTAAAAGGCTAAGGGGATCGACAAGCAAGTCACTATTGCCTCTGCAACGGCAGATGATAAAATGGTGAGAACACTCGCAATGGTGCTAGGAGAAGAACAAAACAAACTCGCATCGGCCCACGCGAGACTGAGGCTTTGGATGAACAAAGGATTAAAGAGCTGCAACGGTGAACCCGTAAATGAAACGAGTTCCGCAGACCAACAAAATCGGAGTCAAAAATATGAATCAAGCGAAAATATGAATCAAGCAGGAAATAAAAATCAAACTATCAGAAGCCTAGCTCCTTTTAGAGCCGCAACGATGAGAGTTAACAAGAACCAAAGGCTGGCGGAACAAAACGGTGGGGATTGGAAAAGGACGAAACAAATATCGGACCACCTCGCAGAACCCCTTCTGCATTAGTGGATGACACATATACAAAGGCTCCGATGGGATTTCAAAAATCACGCCGATAAAGAAAAAATACATCGGAGACCAAAAACAATTTACTTCAGACTTGATACCTGGTTCTTTTCTGCAACGGTGGATGCGCAGAAGACTGGACTCCCAACTCAAAATCCAAAAACTTCCGATGTCAAAGCAAAGTTAATTCAAACATTAAAACAATTTCTGCATAAAATTAATCTTCATTCAAACATCAGGCAAAAACCAAAAGTTGAGCAAAAACGAATTAAAGGAGGGTCCCAAAATTTTTGAATTTTGGGAAATAGTTGCAGCTGCAACACCTCCGAGAAGGGAACTAGATTTTACCATTGAGCTAGTACCTGGTTTAGTACCCATCTCAAAGGCCCCTTATCGAATGAACATACTAGAACTGAATGAACTAAAGTCACAATTAAAAGAACTTATTAACAAAATGTATATTCGACCTACTGTGTCTCCTTGGGGGGCACCTGTCATCTTTGTTAAGAAAAAGGACGGAACCATGCGACTTTGCATAGATCACCGTCAGTTGAATAAGATGACCATTAAAAATCGATACCCGTTGCCTCGCATAGATAATTTGTTTGATAAACTACGTGGAGCCATGGTGTTTTCAAAAATTGATTTAAGGTATGGATATCATCAAGTTAGGATTAAAGATGAAGACATCTTTAAAATAGCCTTTAGAACTCGATATAGCCACTACAAGTTTGTTGTCATGCCATTCGGGCTTACTAATTCCCCAGCTATTTTTATGTGTTTAATGAACAACATTATCCATAAGTATCTAGATACGTTTGTGGTCGTGTTCATTGACGACATAATAATTTATTCAAAAACTGAAGAAGAACATAAAGAACATTTAAAAATTGTTTTGCAAGAGTTATGAGATCATCAACTCTTTGCAAAGTTTAGTAAATGCGATTTATTCAAAGATAAGATTCAGTACTTGGGTCATGTGGTGACTAAGGAAGGGATTTCAGTGGATCCCGAAAAGATAAAGACAATCGAAGATTGGCCAATCCCTAAGGATGTAACTGATGTTCGATCCTTCATGGGAATTACTGGTTATTACCGGAGGTTCATTGAAGGATTTTTGAAAATCACGAATCCGACAACTTCTTTGCAGACGAAAGGAAAGAAATTTGATTGGAACCAGAAATGTGAGGAAAGCTTTAAAAAGTTAAAAAATTTTATTAACTAGTGCACCTATTTTAAGAATAGCTGATCCAAATAAGGAATTTGTAGTGTGCATTGATCCCTGCAATGATGGTTTAGGTGGTGTTCTGACTCAAGAAGGGCATGTTATTGCCTGTGAGTCTAGGAAATTAAAAATTCATGAAACGAATTATGCAACTTATGATCTGGAATTAGCTGATGTTATACATGCTCTAAAGATGTGGCATCATCACCTAATTGGCAGAAAATTTATTTTAATGACTGATAATAAAGGATTAAAATATCTGTTAGATCAGCCTAATCTAAATGCCATACAAGCTAGGTGGCTAGCTTTTCTAAGTGAGTATGATTTCGAAATTCAACACATTAAAGGTAAAGAAAATAAAGTTGTTGATGCATTAAGCACGAATGCAAGGATGAACTTCACAGCAATTATCAACACTTATACAACAGATTTGGATGAACAGCTTAAAGCAGGGATAGAAAAAGATGAAATTTACCAAAACTTACAAGCTAAAACGAAAGAAAATCCAACAGAAAGCTTAAGTAAAGGGTACAATTTGAATGCAAAAGAAGTTTTACTGTATAAAGACAGAATGTATGTACCAAATGTACCTAAAGTTAAATTATTAATTTTGGATGAAATCCATAAAACTCCATACTCAGGCCATCTAGGCTATCAAAAGACTATAACTATGATAAGAAAAGAATATTTTTGGAAAAGCATGAAGACTGAACTGGCAGAGTATATTGCTAGGTGTTTTGAATGTCAACAGGTGAAAACTGAACATCAACACCCAGCTGGATTACTTCAACCATTACCCATTCCTAGCTGGAAATGGGAGATAATTAGTCTCGACTTTGTTATTGGACTGCCTAAAGATTATAATTTAAATGATTCTATCATGGTAGTGGTTGATAAATTAAGTAAAGCATCTCACTTTATACCTCTTAAAACTACGTATAAAGCTACAAACATAGCTGATATCTTTCTAAAACAAATTTTTCGACTACATGGAATACCGAAAGTTATAATTTCGGATAGAGATCCTAAATTTATATGTAACTTTTGGAAATCTCTGTTTAAAGGATTAAACACTACATTAAATTTTAGTACTTTGTTCCATACTCAAACAGATGGAGAGATTGAAAGAGTAAACCAAGTACCAGAAGATTTATTAAGAATGTATGTGACAGACTAGCCAGATAAATGGGAGGATTATTTGCATTTGGTAGAATTTGCTTATAATAATAATTATCAAGCATCAGCAAGATTTAGTCCATTCGAAATCTTGTATGGAAGGAAATGTAATACTCCTATCTCTTGGAGTAATCCAGTGGATAGATTAGTATTAGGTCCTGAACTATTAAAGGAAATGTAAGAAATTGTAAAGCAGGTACAAGGTAATTTGAAAGTTGCGCAGGATCAACAGAAAAATCAAGTAGACCTTAAAAGAACTCCAAAGGAGTTTCAAGTAGGTGAACATGTGTTCATCAAGGTGAGGCCCAAAAAGAGCTCTTTGAGATTGGGAAGTTGTGCAAAACTAGCACCTCGTTACTGTGGTCCATTCGAAATACTGTCCAAGATTGGACAAGTAACTTATCAATTAGCATTACCACCAAATTTAAGAGTACATAATGTTTTCCACATTTTTGTATTAAAGAAATATGTTCATGATTCTACTCATGTTGTTAACTGGAATGATGCATAGGTGGAACCAGAAGGAGATTTTCTGGTAGAACCAGACTATATCCTCGGGCAGAGGGAGATCACACTTCGGAACCGCACCATTGGTCAGGTGAAGGTGCAATGGAAGCACCTTAGTCCATAAGAAGGCACTTTGAAATTGGAAAGTAATATGCGGGATGCATATCCAATTCTGTTCCAGGGGAATTCTGAGAATGAAGAATAAATAACATCGAGGACGATGTTATTCTCTAAGGGAGTGTGTATGTCACATGCCCCAATTTTGCAAAAAAACAATTTTATATTATTTGATACTATTTGAGGATAATATGTTAAATTTTATGCTAAGTTGTAATTGATGACTCAGCAAAGTCAAGGATATTTAATGTAATTTTGAATATTTAATTATAAATAAATAAAGGAGGAGACAACAGCTTAGGAGAGTTGTTAAAAGAGTTTTTACTGGTCAAATTGGTAGAGGAGATTGGGTGGAGAGAAAACTAACATGTGGCAGCATCCTCAAACCAATTCTAACTGTTGCAGGTGGAAACCTCCCTACATTTAGGGTCATGATTCCCCAAGAAATTGGAATCAGAGAAGGTGGCTCAATTAATGAAAACTGACCCAAAATACCTAGGCAATATTTATAAAAATTTCAATTGAAGAGGGTTGAGGTTTCTCATTCTAGAGAAGTGATCATTCAAGTTCAATGAATGTACTTCAGAGAAATTAAATGGAAGGAAGACTGGAAACTGTTTGAGGGGTTAACTGCTGAGTGATCTAGTGTAGCTTTGAAGCTGAAATATCTTACTGCTAAGTGTAGAGTATTATTGAGATATTGGGACTAAGTCTATTGTTTGCATTCTCCACCAGTTTTCATCCAAGAATACTAGGAACAGGCTCGCGAGTCCTGAGGAAGCGTTGTTTGAGCGCTCTCTAGGAGATTGGTAGGGAGGAACGGCCTCCTAACGCTATTGTTATCTATCCTAAATAGGTTCTACACCATTTTGTTTACTATGTTAGATAGATAAATCTGGGTCTGTTTGTTATATGAATGTTAAATATTCAGTTTGTAAACTGTTAGAATTTAGTAGTCTTTTTAGTTTATTGAAGAAATGAAATTTGGAAAATAATTTCTAGTCTGTCTTTTTCCACACCTGGAAACTCCAGGTAGTACTCCAGCATAGGTAGAATGTTTAAGAAGATAAGAGAATGATTGAGTAAATAAGATTGTGTATTTACAGACAGTAGAGTAATTTATTTCACGTTGAAATATTATGGAGGTTAAACAGTGTTATGGTATGCTTATACTTCTCTGTTTTCACTTAGTAACTGAATGAAATGCAACAGGATAATCACATTAGAGTTACATGGATTACATATAGTTAAGTAAATAAACAACTACTAATTACATAGTTTTTTTTTTTTACAATATCATCTAAATCTAGGTCTAATACTTACTATAAACCAAATAGGGTTAAATTTAAAAGTACTTAGATTAAAAAGAGTAAACTGAGTTACAGGATTTATGCTATATCATTTCAAAAACACTGAGTAAATTCTACTAGACAGTTTATTAAATAAAAGCAATAAAATATAATTAATAACTAGTATAAAACTAAATAATATCTATGCAAAAAACTATTTATAATTATTAGATAGGCTTATACCTGTAAATATAAAACTTCAGGGTCGAAACCCTAACCAAGTTATTAAACTTTTATAAATAAAAAAATTCTAAGTTGCGAACCATTTACTTGGATAATAATAATACTTATAAGCATTGAGTCTACTGTAAACTGTTACAGTCCTTTCTCAAACAAATGTACATTTACACAACACACCTATAATATTAATTTAACCAAATTAACAAGTAGTAGAACCTAATCATTAATTAACTGAAGAACTTAACTAGATAAGGGTTTCATTTCAGGAAAAACCCTAGCTTGTATTTTCCAAACAAGTAAGATTAATATTATAAATTACACACTACGAATAAGTTACAGTCCTTATAATAACAATGTATACTAAAAAAAGATTTTTAGACAGAATGTTCTTCATTAACAATCAAATAGGAAAAACCCTATTGTACACAGAGTTACAATATACAAGATTACTGTAAAAACAAGACAACGCTCGAAGTAAAACCCTTTTTAAAACCCAATGTATTACATTGACAGGTCGTAAGGCTACAAACTTAACTAGATTACAATACCTAGCTCAGGGCCGGTGTACCCAGCATCATGGCATGGGCTTTTAAAACAAATCTAACATTCATTATATTAAAACATACATTACTGTATATTCTTTATAAGTCAAGAAAAGAGCATTTACAAATCATGGCATCGAAGACGGAGTCACCCTGCCATATGGAAGGGTTTAATAACGAAAAAAAAAACTTAAAACTAAAGACCAAACATCCCAAGACTAGGTAAAACCGAGGTTGTAACTTCTTTCCCACTAAAACCAGTTTCCCCTAAGTCTGTACAAGTAGGTAGTTTCCACTTTGTAACCGGGGCTTACCCGTAGAACTTGATGCCAATCCAAACGTGGAGGGGATTATTCCAAGCGAAATGGTGAGCTATAACCTACAAGTAAATATCAAAAACTTTGATTAGAAAATAAATGGTATAATGGTAATTGTAATTTAAAAATTTACAAGCATTTGTAAAACCAATTTTTACCTGGAAGTGAGGAACCTGAAGCCACGAAGGAGATGAACTAGGACAATGAACAGTACACCCTCGTGTTCACATATGACAAAGGAAGCAGGGTTCAAAATGCATACTATACCAACGACTGGTGCAAGGTTAAAGTTTTGGAAATGGCCATGCAAGAAATAAACACTACAAACCACTGACAGAGAACAACTACACACACAACAAGTATTGCATGCAGAAGGAAAACCAAGTGCGAGCTGTGAGTCTTACAACCCATACATTAGAATGGAAACACCTCTCTTCACGTAAACATGGAGCTAGAGACGAGCACCACCGAGCCCTCATGGCTGCAATGAACCAAACAGTGCTGAGACCAAAACCCTCGATGAAAAATAAGAAGTAGGGTTGCGTGGTGAGCTTGTAAGTTATGCAATGCATGGTGGTGAATGTTCCACGTGCCCACAAATTTATTCACTCCACAGTGGGTCAAGTTGTATAGTCTCCACTACATTTGTCGGGAAGAAAATTATTGTTAATAATTCATAGAACGATCACAATGATAATATATTATAAAAATTCAATACATATCATTCCAATGATAAAACATTAAGTCAAACGACGTTGGAGCATGAGATTATTATGGTATCGTTAAACCCTTGTTTGATTATAAACCTTGGAACCTTTGTTGGTAACAAACCAAATCATACATTGTATCGTTAATATTTATATATGTAAACATTGAAATCTTCGATGGCAAAATAACAACTATGGAGAAATCCCTAGTAGGGTATAAGCCCTTAAGTACAAGTTAATAATTCTAATATTAATCATTGATTCAAATATTACATTGAAGGACTATGTTATTAGAAATAGTCTTTATGTAAACACTAATGGTGAGAATTTAATTTATAAATCAATATTTTGTATATAAAAAGTATTTACACTCTAGAATAAATTCTAATTGTTGTCTATAGTACTAAGAGTAAGGTAAACTTCATGGAAGTTGTAATCGTTTGGTCTCCATAAGTAAACAATGCTCCAAATGAATTCAATCAAGGCTAGATTAGTCTTGGTAGTAAAGGATAGTAAAAACTATCTAAGAATACATATAGTATCACTATTATTTATAAATAAATAATATGATAATGTAATTTTGTCACATTACTTATGTCACGAAGGATTTTGGAAGTTAGAAATCACAACTTGTCGACATTTACACAAATGATCATTTATAAATACAATGCATTAATAAGCTGATAAACTTCCTCTACTTAAGCTTAATAAAAGGTAAAGCTAAGAGTTCTATATAAGCTTGTTTCTTGGAAGGCCTTAGGTCTATTTCCATACTTATAAGCAGTGTTGTACATTTTATAAATAGCAACAGCAATAAACTTTTGTTTCAACAAGAGTATTGATAGACTCAATCTTGACCTCTATGAAGAACTAGAAATAACATAGCGTAAAGAGGAAAAGAAAATTTATCTAACGTAGCAAACATTCTGATAATAGACAATTAGTAGGGCAAAGATACTGATCATAATGACATGAAGTTAAAAGACTATCACTATTGCAAAAAAGTAAAAGAAACATACTTTACCTTGTAGTATTCTTGAATTTTATTAAGCAAACTTTTACTCTATCAATATATTATGCTAAAAGAAGTATATCTGGATTAAAGCCTTAATAAACTCTTACTGGTTCAAAATTTACCTGTCAAGCCTGTAAGATCCAGAATTCCAGATAAGTTAGCAATCGCTTAGTAATCCCCAGTTAGAAAGTAACTTCTCACCTACTTGACAAAATCAAACCATCAGTACAGCTATAAACAATTGAATGTAGATTATTTACATCACACATCGAAATTAAAATAGTATTAATTTATATGTGTTTAAGCTAATGGTTACTTTTGTTAGCTATTTTCATTTTTTTTTTCCGTTAGCTACTAGCAGTTATCAAACTGCGACTGTAGACAGTTTATGTTACATCAAAAAATTTTAAATTTTGTGAAAATTTGGGGCTTTGACATTTCATTTCTTCCCTCATAGCCCATCCATTTCCCTGACAATTGCAATCATCAAACATATTTATAGACAATATGACATATGCACCTTCACCATGGAATTTTGTATCATTACTTAATGCCTCTCTTTCCACAGAACCATTTTGACCAAAGTGACCTTCCAAAAATCAAAATTGAAGTATTAGAATGCATTATTAAGCATCAAAAAAACATTAAAGACACTCTTTTGGCTTGCTTATTCTTTATTTGGGAGCAGTCTACGACACTGCCTTTATTGGCGTCAAAACCATGGTTTTTCTTGGGCATCACCTTTCCTGCAAAGGGAAAGAGTGTTACCCTACGAACAATTTTTACCCTAGGGTAAAAACCTCAAAACCTCAAAACATTTGTATGGAAAGTGAAAATGCAACCATAAAAATGACGGGAATAGGTTTGGCTCGTACCTAGAGCTAACATATTGAGAAACAAATGGTTAATGTCTCCAGAATCCTTGCCTGAAGTCTGCACACCAATGTCTCCAAATAGCTCTCCAACTTCGTAAATAGTGAGATGGTAAGTTTTTTACTATCATCGTTGGATTTTATATGAAATGTTTTTGGGTTTTATTATTATATTAATCATTTTAAATTATTTTTAATAAAATGTCGTTTTACATAGTCATTAAAACTAGTTTTTTAAATAATTTGGAGATCTAATAGTCTTTTAAAATTTTTTGCAGGGGATGAAAGTTAAAAGTTTCAATTATGAGTAAATTTTTTTTTAACTTTTTCGTACTTCCGTAAAATGGAAAAATTCGTTGAGTGCCAATTTCAACATTTTGGTCATACTCTTTAAACCCAGTACCAAAGTTTCGAGTCAACTTTTGCTTCTTTTCAGCCTCGTTAAAAACCTTGATCATGAAAAGAAACCCTAATGGAGTCTTCTTTAAGATATTTTAGGACTACTTACATGTGAAAGAGCGAACTTGTCTTCTTCATGCTCGTAAAAGTGCTTGAAGAGTTGTCTTTCTGATGATAGCTTATCTCTTTTTCGGTTCGGATTGACTAATTACGAAAACAGAACACTCTAGTTGATCTCAACTAGAAGAGTTACATTGGTCTTTATTTTATACGTTTTCGGGCCCCGAGGACTAAATCATACAAAAAAGGAGCCTTTGGAGTATTCTTCCATGTTCATTCAAACCCTCTAAACATGAATGATATTGAGTTAAATTTCAATAGACTTGTTAAATTAGTGCTGAGAGACCCTATTTTGGGAACGAACCCCTCATTTCTTAGGTTCACGAAACATATGAGAATGGACTTATCTTAGGATAAGCTACAATGAGTTTTTTTTACCCTCTTTGGACTCGTAAAAATGAAAAGAGGCACTCATCAATCATGATGGGGAAATTAAGGAAAGGGAACTATCTCATTTGCAATAATGGAAGTTATTAGTCACCTTTGAACATGGCACTTATCTACATTTCATTCAGTCAATTGGGTATTCATATTGCTTCCAAGTCGAACAACTTTCATGAGTAATGTCACTCCTTTGAGTCTTTCAAAGAATGCATCGTCCACCATTGCATTATGTTTTGGTATCCTTCTGGTCATGTCAATGCTGGAAAGTCTTTGGTCATGTTGCCTGATGTTCAAAGGTAAGTCGCGTTGAGAGTTTACATATGTAGTTCAAACTTTTGTGTGAATTACCTCTGAGTCAGTCCTATGGTTACATCATATTCCACATTACAAAAATTTGTTCAGAGTTTTGTGTCATCGATGTGGGATTCATCATCGCCCTCCTTCGACGAGACTATTCCTGTTGAATTTAGTTCATCATCCAGGTATGTTTTAGAAACAAATAAGTACCTTGATATATGTATTCATCAATGAAAAATTCTCTCACTTTAGACATATGTTCATATCATTGACCTTTGAGTGACAGATTCGATTGAGTGTTCAACATCAGACCATCTATTCACACTCAGAAGATTGTACTAGGGTACCTTCAGAATCATCTACATTGATGGTGATCTCCCTCACACTTGTTAATGGTTTTCATCAGTGACTATGTAGCTAGGGTTTTACCCCTAGCTTGTGCGAA